>VOPJ01013454.1:119798-212981 GCA_014673585.1 Semibalanus balanoides
GACCTTGACCTGAGGTCAAATTTCTAAGTTGACCTAACCTGGTCATCGTGAATACGATTTAAAGCGCCTTGTCGAGCCGACCAACACGATGGCGTCAAAATTATTGTCTTATCTTTATTAGTTGAAAAGATACTAGTGAAAAAACTGATTGGGCAAAAATAGACCCTTGACCTTTGATGGTCTCAGGAGCCTAAACTTTTGACCTGAAATAAAATTGGAGAACACGTTGGCGATTGCATTTTTTTAAAAGCTTTAAATCGCTTTCCGTTTGTTCCTAGAGCTATCATAGTTCGCGGGATATTTGGGGATATTCTGGAGCTATGTCCAAATCTGGCCCTGAAAGTGAAAAATTCTGACCTTTGATGACCTCTGGTGACCTATAAGTATTGACCATGATCAAAGAAATTCACCGCAATAGTTTCCAAATACTTTTTGACTAGCTTTTGAAAGTTTTTTAAATACTTTTTGACAAGCTCTCGAACTCTGTATGTTTTGTTTATGTCTAGGTCCTGAATAGTGAAGCCGAGTTGGAGGGGGGGGGTGTCCGAAACATCCCCCCCCTCCCCGGCACGAGCGAAGGTGGCGCCGAGCACCGGCCCAGCGCGGGTTAAACGCAATAAGCAGTAAAAAAAAATCGGTATGGATTCATGTATCCGACAAAAATGTAAGTTCATTCTTAGACTTGTATAAGTATCTAAGGCTAAGCCTCAAGATGTGGAGTGATCTTAAATCAGGTTCAAAGTCATCCGAGGTCACGGGGTGGGGAGGGTCAAATCATGCTGTTTACGGTCATTAGGCGTTGTATCTACAATGTGTATTGTCCTAATTTTTGCGTCTAGAGCGCGAAAAAGGTTAAAGCGATATAGTTTAAATAACTCAAAGCCATAAAGCAAATCGCAAATGCATCTTTAAACATCCCACGGTAGGTATGCCGTCGAAGTAGTTCGATTTTGGTCCTTGGAAGGTAATAATTGTCAGTCAGTTTTAATGGTATCTAACTTCAAATTTTCACAGTCAAAATCTTCGTAAAGTTATGCATATTTCATTATATCAATGCGTTTCTATGATATATGTATATAATATATATATATATATATTATATTCATGTTTTTAGCATTGACAATTTAAGAAAAATATGAAAAATCCAAAATTTAAAATTTTGTATCATAAATTTCAAAATCCGGTATAGCAGTAGATAGGCCGAGTCAATTGTCAAGTCAAATTATGGTGATCAAATACCCTGTAGTGGACGAAGTTAGTGGCGTAAAAGGTAAATACCTACAACCAAAAGTGACTAGTTCAAATCGGGCAGAATTCTGAGTGAGGCAGGAATTTTCCGGCTGATAAACTTCGTTGGCAGGCTAAAATCATGCCCCCCAACTTTGAAACATACTTCTCTGCGTCCCTGGGCAAGTCCTACCAACTGTGACGTGCGGCATCAGTCTACCACTGTGACGTGCGGCACAGTCACACCCGCTTGTGACGTGCGGCACAGTCCTACCACTGTGACGTGCGGCAGAGTCTACCACTGTGACGTGCGGCCACAGTCTACCACTGTGACGTGCGGGCACAATCTACCACTGTGACGTGCCGGGACAGTCTACCACTGTGAACGTGCGCAGCAGTCTACCACTGTGACGTGCGGCACAGTCTATCCACTAGATGACGTGCGGGCACAGTCTACCAACTAGACGTGCGGCACAGTCCGCCACTGTGACGTGCAGCACAGTTTACCACTGTGACGTGCGGCACAGTCTACCGCTGTGACGTGCGGCACAGTCTACCACTGGTGACTGTGCGTCACAGTTAACCACCTGTGAGTGCGGCACAGTCTACTCTACCGCTGTGACGTCAGAGCACAGTCCCCTTAGCCCCAACCTGTGACGTGCGGCATCAGTCCTACCACTGTGACGTGCGGCACCAGTCTACCACTGTGACGTGCGGCACAGTCTACCACTGTGACGTGCGGCACAGTTTACCACCGGTTTAAACTGCGTCTAACACCACGATGCATCACCAAGTATGACAGTATGTCCCTGTTATCCTGTATGCATCATTGCATCGTTGTCTCTGGAAAATTAGTTGACTGCACCACAATAATTTATGCTTCCGACACAAAATTTAGAATACCACGGACACTGCCACCTTCCCAAAATTTATCAAATGTACGCTGCTTGTGGTGCTTAATATGAAGTAATTGCTGCCGAACATGATTATGACATTTGTTTCTCACAAACATTGCTCAATTTCATGAAAATCGCGTTTTAATATTTGGCTGATGACGTCATATGAATAATTTTTGGGGAAGCAAAAAAACTTCACGCTGCCATAAAGTATGACTAGTGTATGGCTAATGTAATGGGTCAAAAGGTAATAACAAGTCCGACTGTAATCAACATTTAGTAAAGAGAGGACTACCGACCATCGGCTCAGGGTCCCCGTTCAAATACATTGGGGACTGGGGATTGTTACAGATGGAAAACAAACTCGAGTATCCCTCTGTGCTTCGACTCAGTGGTTGTTTTAACTTATACCATAATAATTGCAATGCCAAGCACGCAAAATGGCTATCTCAACTCAAATATAATGTTAAGGTGGCAGTGTCCCTTTAACCCGCGCCCCAGTCAGGAGCAAATAGCGATCGCCGAAGCGACTCGAACGCAGGCTGCCACTACTGAGATAGGTCAGAAGACCAGCGCTCTCCCACTGAGCTACAGGGGCGGATATATGGCGATATATCGGGTAAACGGGTGGCGATCACAGCGATATATCACTTCTTTTAGCCATCATTTGTGCTACCTCAGGTCCGCCCCCCAAATATCACCACTTGAAAATAATTCCCAAGCCCCTGTCCATGAATGTAATATGTAAGGACCACTACATTTACCAATTTTCGAAGCAATATCAATCAGAACTTGTATTTTGCTTGTACCGCTTATAACGAACGGCTTTTACAATCGATTTCAATTACAAATAGGAGCAGTGAGATGTCCGTATCTGTCAGTCGCTTTATCTGGGTGACTTCGCTCATAAATGACTTATCACGTCGGCGATCGTGACAAATAAACAACAATAAAAAAGACGACGAGAACAAAGCTGTTCAATCACAAGCTAGCTAAATCATGACGTGGTCTTATAGAGAAATGTAGGTTTAACTGATGCCAGCGAAAAGCTGACCAACTCAAGCGTTAGGTTACATTTCACCTGTGTTCATGGTTCGTTTTCTGTCACGGTAGTTTCATGCTTCCTACCAATAGAATAGTTCAGCTCTTGCTGCGCACACATTAGGTACACACTTCTCCGTCGTCTCGGAGATATGGAGCGCTTCACGTTCCGTCAGACGACCGTCACTCGGCTTTGCCCGCTGCCACATCCCGTTTCCGGGTTATAAATGAGTAATGTCTCACCACCAGAGCGGTAGATATCACGCTGACGTCACATCTAATGACCGGTGTCCGCAGCGGACGGTTTCACCGAGAGACGGCTGTGACGTAACTGGTGTCTGTCGGCCACGTCCACGTGTCACGATGTGAGGCCAACGTCACGTGACGGACGCGACGAGCATCGCTGAACACTGTTCACGCGCACCGCACGACGACGGTGAGTCGGGCCACCGGAGAGCGACTGTTTCGTCTGATTTGCACAGACTCGTGATCTGTTAACCCAGTGAAGGACGATAGAAGCCGAGAGCAGTCGACATCAGAACTCAAATGCGCAGGCAGTCACAGTCTCGGATGTTTATTATATGCACACCGGCTTTCACATTAACTTTTAATGTACGTTTAATGGTGATTGGTAAACATTACCACACTCTCATTGTACCAAATGGGTATCAGTGAATGAAGCATTGCGTGAAAGCATGGGGTAGGTAGAGTCGAAATTCAAACACAATATATCAGAACTATGTTCGATCCACAACAATCAGTTGCTTGGCAGGGCAGGTGCAGCATAGCCAAATATTCGCCAATGCCGGTAGCACTTAGCGTCAATAAAGCATATGTAGGAGTTGGCATCACCTAGCGAACACTTAAACAGCGTGCATGCAGCTTCAACAATCCGTCATCCATTTGAAGAAAACAAGAGAAAGCACGAAGGCGTTGAGGCTGGTGACATAATCTGCTAAAATAGCACTGTCTTGCGATTACTAGCAAGCTGCTGCAAGCCTGCAGCGCCAGCGGCGTCAAATCACAAAATGCCATCGACATAATGATTCTATATGTGTCTAGATCCCACGGTGGGGAAACGTGTCGAGCTGGTCAATAGGGTTGGCGACAATTGTGTAAGGTACAAATATTTTGGACTAAAAACAAAATTCACAACGTGTATTTAAATGAAAATGGATACTAGTGAAAACTGGCTAACGCCATACTCAGAACTGGCTATCTGGCTTAACCCGCGCGGCGTAGGGGTCTCTCGCCGAACGCCGCCGGGCGCTAGGGTAAATATTACCCCCCCTCCTTATCTTTCCGAACAATAACCGCCAAGCGAGACGCGCAAGGCGGCGCATCGGAAAGCTCTCAATGAAACGAATCGAAGCATACCCGAAAATTTTCAAGTTAGGTCAAATGCTAATTGGCTCACGGTCATGGTTCACATGGAAAGTTCGAGTTAATTGAGTTAAGGTTCATACTTTCCAATTAAAATCCTGTTGATTAAGACGTCAAAGCACAATAAAGCTCTCAAAGGTTGTAATACACTATTGGCAATTGAGTAAAAGTGCAAATTGCCATGCAAATGTCAAGGTCAACGTCAGCGTCACAAAAGGTCACTGTCACGAAGAGCGGTCAAATAAAAGCCTTGTGACACATGTTTTTAGGGTCATTTTGGCACGTAAAAATCGATAGAAAAACAGTCATTTGTACAACTTGACCCCGTACCAAACGTTCAAGAATCAGGTCATCTAAGGTCAAAAACTGAAAACTGACAAATATGAATAAACAAAAAAATGCATGTTTCTAGCGTTATTTTTGTCTCAATAAACACAAAAATGACATTTATATATCTGTATCCAGCGCTCAAAAATCCAAAAAAACCGTTATTTTGAAAAATGATGTCAATTACCTACTTATGCTTGGGAGCAATCAGTCACTAAAAAACGAAGCTATTACGGTTTGAAATCTCGGTCGGGTTATTCATTACACCTTGGTTCTCAAATGATATATTCCGGTTGTAGATACCATTGAAATTCAATTTTTGGGAACAAATTTCTGAAAAAAAATCGTTTTTTGGATTTTGGGGCGTCAAAAACCCAAAATTTTGGAAATCCGAAATTGCCATCTTGCTAGAGAATTAAATTTCCTTTCTTATGACAGTTTTTGGCGATTTGCCCGATTTTGCTTTAAAGCTATGTTTTCTTACGATGCATCAAACATTTTATCGTTTATTCAACCAAAAATGGCCATGACATGACGCTCATCAAAACGTCATTATCTCCCAAAAGTTCTTCAACTTTTTTCGATGGAATGAAATTTGTTACGGTAGACTCAAATGATGCTGGAAAGGCTTACTGAACTTTGACGTCGTTATCTGTTACCGTTTCAAAGTTGTTGCGCCGAAATACGTGAGGGGTAATATTTACCCCCCCCTACGCCGCGCGGGTTAACAGCCAGACATAGAGCCTGGCTTTATTCGCAATCATCGCAAACACTACCTAATGCACAAATAATTGATAACGTCGGTGGCAGTAGCATGCATCACGCAATTTGAACAAGTCGAGCTAAAAGATGAACATGAGTTAATGAGTATGGATTATGGAAGCAGATCAGTTGTACTAACTGCATTACTTAGCTGTACTAAATAAGCAATATACAGTTATGAAGTGACGGTACGGACTTGAATGGTACTATTGGTTCCAAAATAAGCGTCCCGCTGGTTTGGCCGGCACAGCAGTTTAAGGGAGTATAACCGGCCTTGGGAAAATTATGAGAAATGATGCAGATGAGAGCCACTCATCTGGGCACTCATCTACATCAATTCACATATTTTTCCCAAGGCGGCATATTCCCTGAAACTGCTGTGCCGGCCAGCCCAGCGGGACGCTTTTTTGGAACCAATAGTACCAACTACCATCAGCTGACTGCGCCAATGCTAAAGACCATTGGGAAGATTGTGTGTGCGTGTTTTTTTAAGAAATTTACGATTGGGATGTTCTACTATGCAGTTATGACTGTGAGATCTATAGAAATAAATCTATACAATGCATATGTAGCAATGAACACAATTTCATCCCAGACAGTACTACAAATATGCAGCGAACAATTAACATGTGCACTTCATAAAAAACGAAATGCACATCAACGTTGAATAATAAAAGACGTACAAATTTGCTAAAATAATACACATTAACCCGCACCCATAAGCTTTCAAAAGTGTGCTTACGTATGATTTTGCGAAAATTGACGAAAGTTTATGACGAACAATTATTTAAAAAATCAAGACAATTAGATGCCAATGCTATGCTGACAGTGAGATTACGCACTGTCAGCATAGCAGACAGAACCTCCAGGAGGCCACATGTTCCACGGCCAGGCAGGTAGCGACACCTCAGCGCAGTCCCGTCGCTGCTGTAGGTATCAGCGATAACTCCGTTTCCCGAGCTGAATAAGGCGGCGGCTATCTACCGATGACGACGCTAGTCTGCCTCAAATGACAAGGCACGGCGGCGACTTACGAGTCTCAACTACACGCTGTCTACGCTACCAACGCACTGACCTGTGATATACCAGCGGTTTCACTATAATCACAGTCCAAATCACTGTGTGGCTGACCCACGCCACCAGTAGATGGCGCCAGGCCAACCCAGTAGATGGCGCCACCAGTAGATGGCGCCAGGCCCCGCGACAGATGGCGCCACCAGTAGATGGCGCCAGGCCCCGCGGCAGATGGCGCCACCGGCGCGGCCTCAGCAAGTCCATCGCCGGCACCGCCTCCGCTGAGTCGCCACGGTACACCCACAGCTGGCAAACACCACGAGCTTCGCTTCAACTGGCGCTGGAGATCAGACGTCTCTTCTTCACGTCCTGCAGTCACCACCGGACTGAGCTGACTGAGCAGTCACGGCCCACGGTTCAGTCACCACCGGACTGAGCTGACTGAGCAGTCACGGCCCACGGTTCAGTCACCACCGGACTGAGCAGTCACGGCCCACGGTTCAGTCACAACTGAACAGAACTGAAGATCAGGACTGATTTGGTTACCAGAGCAGCGCGTCGTCTCCAAGATTCACCTGTTGTCACCACCGTAAAAGGCACACCGCTGTTTGCGTTCAGTCGCTGTCAAACGGACACTTCCAGGCGGGTCGGGTGTCCATCGTTGCGTCTGGCGGCGTCGGCCGGCCGACGGGACGCTGAGGGGACTGCTGCTGCCCCTGGTGCCGGCCGGGGGACTGCGGCTCCACCCGAGGCCACTGCAGCTCCACCCGAGGCCGCTTCAGCTCTGCAGAAGTCTGCCAGCCGCCCGCCAGCCCGTCCTGCTGCCGGTGACTGTCCTCCAGACTGGGAGGCAGCAGCAGCAGCGGACGTTTCGGCTGACACTGCCAGCCATCACCCAGCGGCGGCCGGCGGTTATCCGGCTCCCCGTCTGACCCAGCGTCCCGCCGACCAGCACCGCCCAGCAGCGCCACGACACTCTCCAGCGAGCCGCCGGGGGGCACTACGAAGGGCACCACACGTCCCGGCCGCAGGTACGTCACCATCTCCCGTACCTGACTCAGTGACGCGTGGAACGAGTACAGCACGCGGTACCGCTCGCCGCCTAGTCGGCACTCCAGCCGGTCCACAGCCTGGTTCAGAAAGAAGAACATCGTGGACACTAGGACGGAGCGGAGTGGGCCGCCGGCGCCGTCCCGCAGGCAGGGTGCGCCCGGCAGGCACGAGTGAAGCCGCGTCTCGTGCGCGTGCTGCGTCAGACAGCGCGCGATGTCCGGCAGACGCTCGTACAGCCGGAACTTGCGCTCGTCCACATGCACGCGGAGACCGGTGGCCTCGTGCAGCCGTCGGAATATGTCCTCGTAGCCGTAGCGCGCCTTACACTCAATGTTGGCGCGGTGGTCGGGCCCGCCACGGAGCCAGTCAGTAACGAGGCGCTCCACACAGTCGGCGCTGCGCCGGCGGCTGGGAAGCTCGCGCCGCTCCGGCACGCAGAACGTGGTGTCGGCGTACAGCACGTTGATCGGCTTCGGGCGGCCGTCGGCGTCGTGCAGCGCCTTCATCTCCTTCAGCTGGGGCAGGCTCAGCCGGAAGTCGCCAGTGTAGAGCACGGTGCCGCCGGCGCCAGCCTCCAGCACGAACATGACCGAGCCGGGGCAGTGGGCGGCCGGCAGCGCGGTGACCACGAGGCGCGCGGCCAGCTGGCGCGGCTCACCCACCTCCAGCCGACAGAGATAGGGCAGCAGGGCGGCGTAACGCGGCCAGCCCGCCAGCAGTGCGGCCGACTGACGAGACAGCAGCAGACGGGGACCCGGCAGCGACGCCAGCGTCGACAACAGCTCGGCAGAGTCCAGGCCCTGCATATGGTCCTGGTGCAGGTGGCTGAGCAGAAAATAGCGGGCATTGAGGCACAGCCCGGTGAATCGATCAACAGCTACCTCCGGGTAACCGGCAATCAGGCCAGAGAAGGCCTGCTTCTCCGGCATTGTCGCTCTCTGCCGAGGAAGGAGGGACATGAATCAGTGGTGCACAGTCAGTAGCAGTCAACTATACACAATTCAGATGCAAAATGATATGACTCAATGACCTCAATGAATGAATCAATGCATGTGGAAACACGTCCTAAGGAAACAATATATTCATGGTTTGCATTATGGTAAACTACCTACCAGACTAGTTCCTGGACCCCGAAGTGGAATCTGGGATACCAGTGGATCCGTCGGTATAAAATGAATGCAGATATTGTATCCCAGTGGATCCCTTTGCGTAGAATGAATGAAGATCTGGGATTATTCTGGATCCCCCGGCGTTAAATGCTTCAGGATCTGGGATATTCAATGGATCTCGCATTTAAACAAGCCTTAGATCTCAAAACACAAGATGCATGGACTGACATCAAAACATGTGGTCCCTATTTTGCGTATGAAGTATATACACTTCTATGTAATAAGAAGTAACTAGTGACTGCAAATAACCTTGGAAGTAGTACGTAATGGAAACATAGATATTGTAATAAATTTTCCCATATGAAACAATTAGCAAGGACACCCACCAGCGTGCCTGTATCCTGAAGTTGGATTAGGGATCCTATTGGATCTCTCGGCATACAATATATCCGGATCTGGTATCTTTGTGGATTCCTCGGCTTATTGTGTATTTGGATCCGGTGTGCCATATGGATCCCGGGACATAGGGCACATAGATCCGGATCTCAGCTAGATCCCGGATCCAGATACACGTCTGGTGCCTACCCTAGCATAAGACATGTTAAAATACCAGACTTCTTATGTTATTAGTGGCATATTGGTGCTATAGGGTGTCTGTTTACACCACAATTAATAGCACAAAGTGCAGTATCTTGACATGCTTGTCCAACATAATGGTAGATCTGGACAGTTAGCTTAAATTTATAACACCTCGAAGTAGGCACATTTGAAGCCAGTTGATTTGGTTTCACCACTAATTCATAGGTTCTTCATGTTTGCTGAAGGAAACAGCCATCAGTCAAGGTGTTCTTCTGAGATGTCCATAGTCCAAGTTGTGCATACCTTTTTGCTTCAAATTTGGACAGATAACTTGATGAAGT
Organism: Semibalanus balanoides; assembly: GCA_014673585.1. Taxonomy (NCBI): domain Eukaryota; kingdom Metazoa; phylum Arthropoda; class Thecostraca; order Balanomorpha; family Balanidae; genus Semibalanus; species Semibalanus balanoides. Next base: position 129,531 of record VOPJ01013454.1, read on the forward strand.
GCATGCCGAAAAATACAAATAGTAACCACCTGGTCACCAACCAACCCCTCTAAGAAGACTGGGGCCTCAGCCCTCAGATAACATGTAAATGGGGGGGGGGGTAGCAAACGCCCCATTAGTGACCACTAGCTGCCCCCCTACAGTATGAGTAGGAGCAAAATATGGAGGTACAAATGCAGTCTGTATTCTGTAAAATATATTAACCTATCACCGTGAAACCGAGGCATACTTTTAATAAAAACATATTGTCTACAGACTAGCTTTGCAGATCTTGAGGACAGACACCCACCCCATGCCCCTCAGTTTGGTTTGAAATTGGAGTGACACTTTGTTCATGTGAGAACTACCCACATTGATTTGTTTAATTTTGTCATCTAAAGCTGAAATCCTTGGTTAAAATATCATGAGATGTAAACATTCATTAGAAACCATATTAAACCAAATTAATCTAAATCAGGTCACACAATTTATGGTGTCCCGTCGTTACCGTCCGTCCGTCCTTCCGTCCGTCCAGTCGTCCGTCCGTCCGTCGTCCGTCCGTCCGTCGTCCGTCCGTCCGTCCGTCCGTCCGTCCGTCCCGTCCGTCCCGTCGTCCGTCCGTCCGTCTGCCTGTCCGTCCGTCGTCCGTCGTAACCGGTCCGTAGCCGTCCGTGTCCGTCCGTCCGTCCGCGTCCGTCCGTCCGTCCGTCCTTCCGTCCACCAAGTTGCGCGTGTATCCATACGTGTGTTTTAATAATCGACAACGGTAAGCAGCTGGGTTACGTGAAATTTCGCCACGGCAGATGTCCTATGGTAGGAGGCCGCATTATTGTATACAATTTAATAGTTAATGACCGACATCTGGTATTGGACTGCAGCCCCAAGCACCAAAAACCATGACTCTGCTGCTGTCCATTTGGGGCGGAAGCAGCACTGATTATCAGTTAACAAGCCACCGCGTCCAAAAGGTTATTAACTTCGCAGCTCGTGTAGTGACCGGCGTACGTCGCCGTGATCACATCACTCCTGCTTTAAACTCCTGCACTGGTCAAGAATCGGCGAGCTTGTCGAGGAGCGCGACTGCCTGAAGGTGTACCGCGCTCTAAATGACCCAGTACGCCCCCGGCGGCCCGTTCCCGGTCCGAATGTTTAACGCGGCGATCGGACGTAGCGACTCGCGAGAACACGCCTGAACGTGCAACCAGAGCGGCGTCCATCTACGAGAGTGGCGGCACTCTGCCAGCACTCAGGAATGTTTTCGGCCTACCGAGTGCCGCCCTCAAGTTGGAGACAGTCTGCCCTGCGAGGCCAACCGAACCTGCGTCAATGTAGAAAATTGCGAATAAGTGGCACGTCTGTCTATGGCCCGTCGACTGGCTGTGTAAAATGCAGCGCAAACTGAGTAGGGTAATTTTTGTGTGTGTTTTTGTCTTACATTGTCCTTTGTTTGACTGATGTGTCCTGAAAAACACTGTGTTCGCACGGACGGACATGAAATACATGAACATGAACTACCATTCGTTAAACATGGCAAACGACAAATTCAGAAATCGCGTAAATTGGTGCAAACGCAGCGTAGTTCCCCGGCCGATAACTCGACAACCAAGAGTTGCAGTGACATTCAATCAACACACAGCGATAGAGAACATATTGGCCTAGCGTATAATACCTACTACTTCTTTTATTGCAAAGCACGTACCACGGACAAAGTTATGGCCCTTAACATGTTAAAATTGTCATTTTAGAGAACTTTTCAGCATTGACATGAGACATCAGTGCTTGCAAACTGTTGGACATTGGATGCTGAGACTTTACCACTTTGCAGGTGAATGTAGCCTCTTCAAATTATGATGGTAATACAAAGCTATTCGAGTAAAGTTTAGCCAGGTTACCAGGTGTTGAAATTGAAATTAAACATTTTTTAAATAATTATATTCTTTACAACACTGCACCACCAAAACTAGGACAAACTTTCCCAACAAATCTACAAAGCCAGATTGAACCGCCTCTACTGACAAATACCCACCCCAAATATTTTGCTTCAAGCTAATATGTAACATAAGATCAAGACAAGCAGAAATATTTTCTAACACTTTAACGCAGCCTAGCGGTTAGCTGGCACTGCTGTCCAAGCTTTCACTACAGTCAACAGGGGTACTGGTGGACAGTGTTTTACTGTAAAGTAAACATTGAATAAACCTTTAACAAGGGGCGCAGTTCCATAAGCCTCTTGATGGCCAAGTGAATAGTGTGTCTGCTTGGCATAAGAGAGTAGGTAACAAGTTTGATTCTGGCTGGTGCCTCAAAATTTTATTTTATTTTGTTTTCCCTGTAATTGTGCGTCCATACTCCATAAGTTGTGGCAATGTACATGGCAACAACAGTGTTTGTCTGGTGTTCTGTCCAAATTGCTTACATAAGTGATAAGATATAAGTTGAACTGGTGTTATATATTCACTTGTGTAACGTGTGTTTCTGTTCTTGCAGATGTTGTGAATAAAAGCCTAGCAGCAAGGTTATCTTTCATTACAATTTTATTCAGCAACATTAAATTCAATCTCTGGTCAAGCTGCACTGGGCTAAACCATCAATCAACATGGACAGTTACTTTGAAAACTCAAGAGCTGAGCAATCCGATCCCAAATCACCATCTGCTGAAGATGAATGGGACATGTGGATTACCAAGTTTGGAGATTTCTTCGATTCCATCGACCCTGCACTCAATCCTGACAAGCTCACCCTTCTACGGGCACACATGTCGTGCACATGTTACAAGTTAATCAAGTCTGCTGTCTCATATGATGCCGCCGTAGAGCTGCTGAATTCAAGATTCATCAAGCCCCACAGCGAGGTGTATGCCAGGCCAACGAACGTGGTTCCAGGCAGCAGCAGGCGGGGGAGTCCCTGGACCTATCTCGAGAGCTGGGTATGTTGGCAATTCCAATGCATGTTCAGGCTGCTACAGCAGAGAAGGTGCAGAAGACGCGATACGAGATGCCTTCATCAGCGCATGCCTCCAATGCCATCAGACGCGTCTCTTGGGAATCTCCACACTTAGAATCTAGCAACAGCAGTATCCTCAAGCTCGTCGCTCTAGAAATGGCCCAGAAGCATCAGAAATGTACCACAGTCACACAAGTGATTACACACCAGTTGCTGCCATGCACATCAAGATCCCACCAGTACAGCTGCAGCACAAGTCAGCCTGAGTCTGCTGAGCATCACGATACGTGTGAGATTGCGGCATGTCTGGAGCTTCACGGTCTTCGTTTATTCTTCGTGTCTCTTCTCTCGGACAGCAATCACACGAGACAAGTGGTCGGGCCCGGAAAACGTCTACCGTGTTCAAGTGTGAGATATTCAGGACGAGTGGAGTGCATCGACGTCTTGCCAAGTTGGGAAGGTGTCAAGAAGTCAGCCATCCGAGGGACAAAACTCAGAACAACGGCTTCATGCCGAATCCTGTCACGAATAACCAGAATATTCGCTTCCGAAGCCTGCGTCGGCTATGCAAGAGTGGTCATCCGAATGGCGTTCACGGTAGTAGAGATTGATCCTAGAGGATGTGCGGGCAGCTTCAGGTTACCGCAAGTGTGGATGAGGTGTAGTGAAGCGGACGCAGACGGGTTCACGAGAGTGAATTCCATCTCAGAGTCGTATAATGATAATAGATGAGAGTAATATGGGACGAGATGTGCTGTGGCGGCTGCGCGCGTTATCCGAGCAGTCTACAGTCGCGCCAGGATCTTATATTTGTTATATCCGCGAGATGCAACGCGTCGAGTGAGCACGTATCAAGCAAGTGTCTATAGCATTACAGAGTGGGAGTTGAGAGAAGAGCATCCACGAGAGCAGTCACTTCGCTCGTATGAGGAGCCGGTTGCCCTTCTGCCATCGATACAATAGCAGACGTTCATCGACGTCTGACTATGTACATGGAACGCTGGATTTTTGCTCAAGTTCATGACAGTGTTTTCATGACGGATGGTGGCTCCCTAGATTTGTATCCTCCGCTATCACTGTGCTGTCTAACACCGCTGTGTGGAGGCCGCCATTAGTGTACGCGCTCTATCGCTGTTTGGAAACTTGACCGGAGAGCTGCCATCCTATTCCGCAAATCGCGCCGCTGACAGTGCCGCCGAGAGAGCCGAAAGTTTCGCATCGACGATGAGGTGGGCTCGTCTTGCTGAAGGAGGGCATCATCTCTCCGAGCAAAGCGCACCGCCGGCGGTGCTGCAGACGGGTGCTGTCGCGATCACCAAGCCGGGAAAGCGTCGGATGGTGGTGGATTAACGCCCAGATGTGAACCGGCTTCAAACTGAGCTGAACGCTTACCCGCTGCCAAAGATGCAACGAGGCCAGTGAGAAACATCGCTCAAGTCTCCTACTTCAGGACAGTTGATCTGACGAAGCGCCCTACATCAGGGTCCCGATCGATCCTGAAGATCGCAAGTCATTTCAGCCTTTCCGAAGCTGGCGGGCAGCTGTTTGAGTTCCTCGTATCCCTTTTGGGGTTACAATGGAGTTCGCCTTACTGCTTTCAACAGATTCTCAGACGACATAATACGCTCTGAAGACCTGCATGACAGATTCGGCGTAATGTCCGACGACGTGACCATCTGTGGCCGCGACAGTAGAGACAGCAACGATGTCAACCTGGAGCGCTTCCTGAACGCTTGCCAGAAATAACTCACTGACAATCAATCAAGACAAGTGTTGCTAATGCACACACCTCTGACAAGGTTCCTGGGACATGTGATCGAGGACAGGACAAATTCGACCAGATCCAGATCGCTCCAGGCTTGTGGACCTACCAGTGAGCCGCAAGACGCAAAGGCCTGAAAGCGAGCGATGGGCATGCTGTCACACTACTCAAAGTGGGTACCCTCTGTGCCACTTCACTCCCGAGTAAGCACGACGCGGCCGCTGACCGCCAGCGACTGCTTCCTCTGTCGCCTGACGCAGTCGAGCGTATGAACTACTGAAGCGGACAAATCTGGGGCTGCTACCATGTCGGCTGTGACGACATACGCACTTCGTTTGTGGGAAAACGGATGCGTCTGCACAAACGCGTATGACTGTGAGATCCCATGTGCTCTGTCAATACGAACAAACCGGTCGCATTCTTCTTCGCGCACCCTGAAACCGTCTGAGCGAAAGCAGCCGTCTATCGAGAAAGAGGCCTGCTTGCCATCGTCGAATTCGATCGTAAGTGGGCGCATCTGCTGATTGGGAGACATTTCAAGGTTGATCACACGACAACAGCGCTCGTCTCGGGTTCATCGTTCGATCGTTCATGCAGGGCCGAACAAGAATGATAAGATACCTCAGATGGCGTCTCGAGTTGGGCGTCGTATGAAGTTTCGAGATAGTCTAATCGCCCGGGTAATTCAAGCACAGTTCCGGACATGCTCTCCGAGCGTTGCGGCGCGACCGCTGCAGGGTCCGGGACCTCATCAGGACCTTCATGAAGCAGCTGTGTCAACCCAGGGGTAACGCGCACTTGGGACTACCTCCAGTCGCGAACGTGGCCTGTTCGGTTGATGAGGTGAAGAGAGTCGTGTCGCAGTGTAGGATTTGTGCTCAGCATAAACCTCGTTACGTTCGCACTTCCAACACTCTCATTAAGGCGACTCGAGTGTTCGAGCGTTTGAGCGTAGACTTTAAAAGGACACTGCGTCTAGTACCCAGAAAGCGGTACATGGTTTGTAGTCCATGGATGAGTCTCCAGGTTTCCCTCCGTTTCCACTACCAAACCGACACATCTGCGGAGTCGGCGATCCAATGTCTGACCATCGCTGTTCACCGGTGTTTTGGCAACGGGCCAGAGTTCGTCACTCAGATGCGTGGGACAGCATTCACTTCCACTCGCTTCAAAGAGTTCCTCCTCCAGAACAGGTTACATCGCCTCCAGAAAGCTACTGCTCAGCCTACAACGCTTCCTGGCAACGGCCAAACAGAGGATAACGAATCATCTGGAGGTCCGTGACATTGGCCTGCCAACTCCGAGGGTATCAACTTGAATTGAACTGGAGTCCATCTTGGCCTAAAGCCACTGGGCAACAGTGTGGCGGTTCCCTGTTTTATGGCACAGCCACTAACCAGACACCGCAATGAGCGGTTCTTCAGACATCCCCGGCGTCGGCCACCGGCCTAGGCTCTTCCCGACGTGGCTGATGACGGCCTGACAAAGTACTTCTCCGACGAAACAACCGCACCAGCAAATACGAGCCGCTTTGTTGACAGAGGTCGAGCTCGTTTCAAACGTCACTACACATGATGCCAAGTGTGCGACTACCGAGTGGCCGTGAAGCCAACTGTCCTCTCAGCATCTCGCCTCCGGTAGACTGCGCGGAGGCTGCGGGACTCCTGCCTTCGGAGGAGTCTCAGCCGGCTACGGAGATCAGGCCCTCACTCGCCGAGGAGCCGGCTGGGGTCGCTGGTCCCGATGCTGGGGATGGTTTTGGCCCCGTGGAAGCCAGTGTAGATAGTGGCACCGATGTTACTGTGACCGAGCATAGTCGTCCCCAACGTAGATCAGTGAGAGTACGAAGGATGCCTCAAAGGCCTCGGAGAGTATGATCTGTCATGAGTGACGCGAAACTTGTAACATGCGTTTGCGAGGTGTATGCATTGGTAAATGTAAAACACATGGTTATTGAGTGTCTTAACAGATTTGTTTATCGGTATAATTGTGTTAGAGCCTTAAGTGAACGTAAACCTCAAGGGACGGTGAATGTTATATATTCACTTGTGTAACGTGTTTCTGTTCTTGCAGATGTTGTGAATAAAAGCCTAGCAGCAAGGTTAATCTTTCATTACAACTGGAAAATGGGCAGCAAACGCATTGGCTGGCTACATGAATAAATGGCAGTTATGTGTCCTATGCATGCAGTATGATTAGTTTTACAGTGAATGGGCAGCAAATGCATTGGCTGGCCATATCAACTAGCTGTCTCCTCATTCAATGGCTATATAAATAAGCTGGCCATTCAAATTACCGGCCCTCTAGTGACTCATGAATTAAACATTCACATTTACTCACAATGTTTATGCACGTCGCTTGATCAATGCATGCTTGGTACCTAGGAACTAGTTGGTGATATACTGCTTTTGTACCTTTTAATAGGAAAATTGACTATAATATCATAATTCTACATATCTTAATTAATCATCAATGCACCAATAAGTTCAGGTTTCTCAGTACTTACCTAACAATTTAACAAAGATAATTTGTATCGCAACCACTACTGGGTGCTGTTCACGGGTGCCGCAATCTGCTGCGGTCGCTGCGGTCGCTGCGGCCAGCAGGCGTCGGGGTAAGAGGGGGACGGTGGGGATGGTAGTCAGTATGACCGTCACAACGCTGCGGCCGCCAGCGATTCCTTGCGGCCTGGGAAAGTCAGCCGCAGCGACCTGCAGAGGCCGCGGCCCGCAGAGCAAATTTGGAGCCGCAGCTTGTGGGTTCATGGCGCGCCACTCTCGTGGTGAACGTATGGAGCAGTGGGCGGAAGCCTAATCTCTGCGGCTGGCCGCAGCGACCGCAGCGACCGCAGGCACCCGTGAACAGCACTCTGGCTCTGATAGCACTCTGGCTCTGATAATATGACTTACTGAATGTAAACAATGTGGGGCTGCCTTATGTATGAAATGCGTCAGATATGTAACCATTTTGTGTACACAACGGTTCAGTGAAACAACGACACAGAAATTACAATCAAAAGGGACGATAGGCGGGCGGTGTAGCTAGTTTTGATGACGTCACTGGTATCCAGTATCGCAGCCAGACCTTCAGAACTCAGAGGGGGGAGCTGGGGGCAAGCCAGTCATGATGCCCCCTTATTCCTTATCCTTAAAATATCCCGCTGAATATGAAATACTCTACGGATTCGGCCATCATATTTTGTGAGGGCCCTCTTTTAAGATTTTTCATTTTTCAAACTGACTAATGGGCCTCTTTGCAGAATCGAGAGGCCCCTGAACAAACTCAGTGGGCCCCTGGACATGCTCGAAAGGTCCTTCTTTCGGGGGCCCTGGGTGGACAAAAAAGCTCCTGAAAGCGCTTGAGAGGTCCCCGGATATTTTTTGACAGGACAGTTCACTACGAGTCGGTTTAACTGGACTCGTAGTGTGCTGAATGTTCAGGAGACTATATTCATTGTTCACTCTGACCTGTCTAAACTACGACTTTGCATTGCTCTGCCGTGTGTAGGTACTGTTTCTGTAAAAAAATACACGCGAAATTGGAAAAAATGAGGTCAAAGTGTTCTAATATTTGGTTTGAATTAAAAACCTGACTGCTTTACCTAAATAAATTTGGCAGCTCTAGTATGAGCTTAGCTGGACTTTATTTATAAATAAAACACAGTTTATCCGTTAAATTTCTGTTAACATTCAAATTTGATTATATCATCATTTTTTATATATAATACTTGAATCGCCATTATTAAAATATATTTTGGTCTCAGTTGTCTGGCACTCCTAGCAAACTCCCGCCAAATACTCTCCATTTGTTGTCGTCGGCGCCCGCGTGTCTGAGCTCCTGTGGCGTCTGGAACCCTTTGCATTTTGTTCTAATTTATATTCGTTATCGGGTCTATCTGCCAGATTTCTGCGTTATTTTCGTCGGCCCAACTTGTGATCCCACTTAACATTATTTTGTGTTACTTATTCTGTTACACTAGTCACAAGTCATGGATGTCGCTGACAACCTTGTTGGCCAGAGCCAAGTGAAAGACGAAGTTGGAGACAGATGTCAGAAACTCTTCCAGGATTTTCTTGAAGAGTAAGCATTCACTGTTTATTTTTGAATTTGTCATGTATGTTTGGTTGTCCTGTGGTTGAAATAATGACCAGTGAATTGCAGGTTGTATCAATGTATGCCCACCCCTGTAGCTCAGACGGGAGAGCGCTGTGCTTCTGACCTACCCCGGTAGTGGTAGCCCGGGTTCGGTTTGCTTTGGCGCTCGCTATTTGCTCCTGACTGGGATGCCCCGCGGCCAGTGGCAGCGGCCACCCTGAAGATCAGGTTACGTCAGTGAGCGGGGCAGGCCGTGTCCAGGTATGTTAGGCACGTAAAACTTTCGTCTAAATTCTGTCCACCAACAGGAATTGTACGTTAGGGCGGTGGGGTCAGGGTCTGTGCAACAAGCTCTGCTTAGCACGGGTCCTGACTTTGGAAATCCACCCATGCAAAACATTCAGACTAAATTTATTAAACAAAAATGTAAATGCACAACCGTGGTGCTTTGGGTGTTTTATGTGTCATGTTCTTTGTTCCAGTTCAGCATAACAGACGTATTGTGTGATGACGCTGGTCTCAGTGTATTGGGCCTATCGCTCCAAAATGTTTGGACAGTGTTAAGCATAGCAGGCCATTTGTGTGTAAATTTCTGCTCATTTGTATCCTGCCACAGACCAGAAAGGTACGTGTTTTATATAATTTTCAGCAAGAAATAGTTATCTTCATGGCGTGCCACCAATGCCAACATGATAAGTTATTGATGGACTGCCCCTGCTCAACAACTTTCTTGTCTGACATTCTCCCTCCCCAGTCTGCAAAACATGGCAAGTTTCAACACAATCTTGTTGGGTCAGGCTTGGCACCAACTCATCAAAATTGGGACAGCTTTGGGAACTTTGGACAGCTTTTGAAATTTTTGGGCAGTGGTAATATTATTTGGGGCAACTTAGATGATTTTTGGCAACTCACACCATTCAGAACTAACTTACACTAGATTAAATGTGATTCTGCTGACTACATCCAGGTCAGCAACATTTGGCTAATTTCAGGTGTTGTTGGGCGTCAGTCACGTGAGTTTGGACCCAGGATTTTGCTTGCATTGAAACTGTTGTTAATTATCAATTAAATGATAACAATAAATATTTACCACCATAAAAAGCCAAACTACTTATGTTCATGAATTAATGCGTCTCTTTGGAAAAAGTGGACAGATAAAGTAATACAAAATTATTTCATAAAAAATGTTCAGATTAACCATTGTTTTCCATTGCGGCGAGAACGCGATGGACCCAAACCAACTGGAAGTGCCTTCGCCACAAGTGCCTGTGCGCCAAATCGGTCATGTGACCTAGCTCAGACGCCCTCACCTTATTTATATTGCCTTGGCTAATTTGATCTGACAAATCCTGCCACTGTTCTGCCCCAAATATCTTGTCAACGTTCCTGCCATATTTTGTTAACTGGCTCCTGCCTATTCAACTTTTATTGATGTTCCATTCAATAACTTTTTGCCAATAGCAATGTGACCATGCATTTTTACATTTTGTTGCAAACACCATTCAATTTTTAGTCAGAAATCAGTTGCACACAATTTTGGTGCATAGGGTCACTGAGGCCTCCGGCATTTTTCTTATCCCCAGTCTGGCATAAATAAATGACAGCATTTTAAAGGCACTGGCATAGTTCACCGGCTCACCCTGGCAGCAAGTTTATTCAGATGATCATCTCCCTGTTCCTCATAGATCAAGATGCTAGGCTAATAAAGTTAAAGATTCTAGGCAAAATTTTTGCCTGAAGTCCAACTTCAATTTCATGCATTTCATGCACCCTCCCCAGGTAGGGCAAGATCACTGTGTGTCCGGGTAGGAGGGTACGACCCCCCCCCCCCCTTGGCGTTTCGCCCCTAATGAGCTAGAGCTTTGATAACCGTGCCCACTGCAGGGGTTCGCGCCGAACACGAACTGCAGGGCTGTGAGTTATTTACGCCCCTCCGTGAGATTTCGAAAACTACGCAACGTAGCGTACAAGCGGAAAACACATTGATGGCTCTAGACAAGCGTCGTATCGAAAGTATTTCAGCAATTTTCTGGATCAGGTCACAGATGCAGCCGTTACCAGTGTCACCAAAAGGTCAGATTTTCCGGCTTTTTAGAACTCATTTTCCAGGAATACCCCCCGATTTATCTCCGCAAACTATATAGCCTAGCGAGCAAACGATTAAAGAAGCAATAGATGGCTATATTGCAATTAAGTTGCAATCGCATAAGGTCCGAAACTTGATCTCAGATCAATAGTTAGGCTCCAGAGGTCATGAAAGCGTCCAAAAAGGCCATTTTTAGCAAAGCATTTGTTCGTGAATAGCATTTAATCTAACAAAGATAGCCCGGAAATAGTTTTGACGCATCTGTTTGTCTCAACGAGGCGCTTTGAACTGATGTACACGGTGACCCTGTAAAGGTCAATTTCAACATTATTGACTCAGACAAGGTCAATTTGTACCCAGGTTAGGTCATGTTGCATATGGGGCCAAACCAGCCAGGAAAGAGACGAACACATTGGTGTCAACGATCTCTCTATTCTCTTTTCTATCACGGGTATAGCAAATCATTGCTGATGACCTCAGATTTGACCTTTGTAGAAATCAACTGAGCAACAATTGCACTTGCATCATCAAAATGGCTAAAATAACATGATTCTGAAAGAATTAGCACTGATCCAATGCATATTTCTGATAGAAGCATTTGTTTATTCTCCCATTCACTGATAATGGTCTAATGGTGACCGAGTCAGCGAACATTGACCTCCCCCACCATAACCTTGGTCACCGATACGACAAATCTGAGATATCGAATTGTAGGGGGACTTGAGCGTCCGCTATGAAATCCTGCAAGTTTTCAATCTTTCGGCGAAAGACTGTGATTTGAACGAACACAAACATTTTGAACGGTAAGGTCACTGACATGAACTTGTACCTGACCTGGAGATGACCTCAAGTCAAAACTTTTCCAAAGTGCATGGGTAATGACATGCCCAAACAGGTGTACGAAATTTGGCGGCGCTGCGCGCCGCCGTTTTTCCACTACTCCTGAAAAACCTGAGGGGGAGCGGGGGCGGAAATCCCCCCCCCTGCAGTGCGCGGGTTAAGAGCTAGAGTTTTGAATAAAGAAAGAGGGGCGCTTGATAGCCTCAATGAGCTTTAGCGCGCCCCTCAAAAACCCAATCACACACGATTAAAGAAAGAGCGTGTTGCTTGTGACGAGAAGAAGCCATTTGATACCAGAATTAAAGGTTCTGGGTTAATAGGTGACCTCTGAGGTCATGTCAATAACCCAAATGTCACAAATCGTAAATGTGTGAAAATTGAATACTGATTTAGCCAAAATTGTAAAGGAACACCTTCGTATGCTTAATGCATGCCAAATTTGAAATCAGTGTCACAAAATGACCTAAAAACTGACAAATTTCAGAAAGGTCATGTCAGGTCATCTGAGGTCAGTGACCTCGGTTGGCCTGTGGAATCACATGACCCCAGTGGAATATATACATATGTCAAATGGATTTGAAATCAGCGTCACAAACTGTCTTTTAAACGGCCAGAAGCAAATCAAAGTCATCTGAGGTAATCTAAGGTCAGTGATCTCGGTTGACCTCAGAAAAGGTCAGTTAAGGTCATAATATCAGCGGAAGCCACAACTGTCACCTGGAAACACCATTGCATATGCTCCTGAACAACAAACACTCGGGAACTGCACATGAAACACAGATCGATACTACGGGATGCTAGTTGCGCCTGGCATGACCAAACAGGAACAGGTCATAGGTCATGGAAGTTGCAAGTTCGAAATGGGGTTGGGACCAATTTTTATGGTACCATTATTATTGTCTCATAAAAACAAGGCTAATTTTCATCGTTCGTGGTAATTAAAAAAAGGAAATGAACTCAGAAATGATCAAAAACTAAAACAATTAAGCTCAGGTCCTTGTAGTTGCGAAGTCACAACCTAGCTAAAGTCAGCGGCATTTTCTGCGCGGCGGTGACAAGATTCCCCCCTCTTTAACTTGAAAACTAAAAGCTAGCAAAACGCGAAATAGAGCTTTCGAACGCTATCAACAAGCAGATTCTAAGCTACTTCATTTTTTTCTGAAGTCAATATTTAGGTCACCAGAGGTCATCAAAAGTCAGATTTTCGCGTTTTTGGTTTTCGCTTCGAACTTCCCTAATATCTCGGGAGCTATGTATGAATACTAGAAAAAAAAACAGTCAAAAGCTCTTTAAAAATGCAATCGCAATTATGTCTTCAGATTTTAGCTCAGGACAAGAGACAGCTCCAGAGGTCATCAAAGGTAAAAAAATCACAATAGCTTTTTACCTAATAAATACAAGAATTAATTTTGACGCCATCGTGTTTGTCTCGTTAAGGCGCTTCGACTCATATTACATTTGACCAGGTGCGGTCAACTTAAAAAAATTACCTCAGNTCTGGGTGGGGTCCTTGGTGGTGTTGCGCCGAATTTTCAGTAGTTTGCGGACCACAATTGAGCCGTTGTTTTCCGTAAATACACGCCTTTAGTACTAGGGCTACATGCATATTGAATTAAATAGAACATTGATTCCATATCACTTGCAGGGCCGCCATTACTCGTGGCTTCTGCTAATTGCGGGACCGTGAGGCGTCACTGAGTGTCCCGGACCATATGGTCATCACTGCTCGTATTTTCGTGACAAAGTTGTTATTTAAACTTTTAAATTAAAGGATTAACAACGAATTCCATTTATATCTAGGATTCTGGACGATAGTAGGATGGTAGTAAGAGAAATGAGAGGTATCTGCTGAAACTGCGGCTAATTCGCTCGTCGCAATTGTACTCATCTGATCTGCATCTTGGTCTACTTGCGATGGTAAGATATTTGGATATTGATTCTAATGAATAAGCTACTAGTTACTTTTAAAGATTGTCTCTGCTTTCTAAGTGAACTTCTACCTTTCTTTCACCATGGTAAAACTGAGTGGAAATTGGCCCTGTTGCAGTTTAGGTAATCATGGTTTCAGTTTGAGATGCTGATACCAATAACAACCTCCACCATTTTGTTAAACTCAAAACTAGTTTAAATTGATTTATTTTTTATTTTTCAATATGATCCCTGTAGGCTGTTATGCTAAATTGTAAAGTGTTCCTGGGCATCATATCTCACAATACCTACTATTTGATCTGCACAGATGACTCATGACTTCCTTGTTTTTGTTGTTTAAAATGGCTTTTATAATTTGTATCATGCAGTCTTTCTTAAATACATTTGTTAAATATTGAAATACTATTTCCTGTTTAAAAAAAAAAAAAAATGTTGTAGATCTTGCAATTTCCTACCTGATTCTTATACCCAGTACCTAAACCAAACACCTATCTTGGAGAGATGGAAGTTACAGGCTACAAGATAACCTTTTTCCTAGTCTACAAGACTACAAGACTAGACTATTGAGTTTGTATGGTATATATTTTGCTAGTTTGATACTTATTATCTTGCGGCTATTTCAGCTGAGACATATAGGGAGCCTCCACTCTAGCTGACCAAACCTGCGCTACCATTACCAAAAATCCTACCAGTACTTCTATACAGTTTTATTCACAGAGGAAAGAAGCTTCTGGTATCTAAGAACATTGTTAAGAAGGACAATTTTGCCAGAAATGCGTCAAGTATGCACATGAATGGTCTTGTATGTGCATGATAGTTATATCTACAATGATAGTTTCCATGCGTGGGGCCCCATTCAAAGAAATATATTCAGACATCCATACACACTATTTCAAGAATGCAATATATTATTTTTCCCATATGACATGCTGTTTGATGCCTACTTTTTATCTAAATACAGTAATGTTTTTATAAATATTTTCTTACACTGAAATGGTGAATTCATCAAATAATGTAATAAATTTCAGTTACTGCCATGTAGTGTGTACAGGTGTGCTACTTGGCTTGATATGTTCTTCTTTGGTTTAGATCCCTTACTTTTGGTATCCATTTTGATCATGTGGTTAAATGTGTAACCTTATATGAACCTTGGACTTATGCTATCAGAATGTAAACAATGCATTGGTATCATCTACTGCATCCAGCATGAAAAGTCTGAGATTCTGATGTGTCTGAGGATTGGACTTTTATTCTGATTATTATCCACTCTAATTGGAGCACTGATGCAAACATTGTTTGATGCAAACATAGTTTGTGAAATTATTTGTATTATTTAAGTGTAACATAATATTTGTATTTTGCAGCCTGGAATTGATCCACTTCAACTGCTGATAACCCTTGGCGTTCTTCTGGGTCCTGATGGTGGCATCAAGGAATCAAAAGATATTCAAAGGGTAGTCAAGTAAGTTCTTCATTGCCTTGCAACTGTTGAAGCATGGGGAAGTGTATGAAAAATACTATATTATAATTATTAAATATAACTGGATAGAGGTTACTGTGCTTGCTGAATATTTGAATATTTTTATTTTCTGTTTCTACCTATCATTGTGTGGCAGCTCTCAAATCACGGTTGAGTCGGGAGCGGATTGAAGACACAACAAACAATCAAATTTAAATTGTGGATTATGAGTGATTCTGACTGACAAGATATATATATATATATATATATATATATATATATATATATATATATATATATATATATATATATATATTCGAATTGCCCTCCCTATTGCATTCCCATGATTGCAATCCCCTCCCATTCATATTTCCCTATTACAAAATGCCTAATGACAAATTCCCTTCTCATTTGTAATCCCCTCCTGTTCATATTACCCTATTACAAATGGTGTTGGGACCAATTTGTAAGGTACCAATATGTTGGGCTCATGAAAGCAAGGATAATTCTTCATAATGTACAAAAGTCATATTTATGCAAAATGAACTCAGAAATGGTTACAAACTAAAACAATTGAGCTCAGGTCCTTGTAGTTGTGGCGTCACAACCTAGCTAAAATATTTAGCATTTTCTGTGTGTTGGTGACAAAACTCCCCCCTCTAACTCGAAAACTAAAATGTCTAGAAAAACGTGGAAGAGAGCTTTCAAACACTGTCAACAAGCACTTTCAAAGTTAATAATTTTTGTTTTTATCAATTTGATATTGAGGTCACTAGAGGTCATCAGTGGTCAGATTGTCAATATTTAGGTTTTTGCCTTGAACACCCCAAAGTATATCGGGAACTATGATAGATAGAAACAACCAGAATACAACAATTTAAATCTATTGAAAATGCAATCAAGAACATGTCCTCAAATTTGAGCTCAGGTTAATTGTTAGGCTCCAGAGGTCATCAGTGGTCAAACACGCTGTTTTTCAAATGTTTTTCTTCTTCACAAATAGCTTTTTACCTAATAAATATAAGGCAATGGTTTTGACGCCATCGTGTTTGTCTCGTTAAGGCCCTTCGATTGATATTAGTTTGACCAGGTTAGGTCAGCTAAAAAATTTGGCCTCAGGTCAAGGTCAAGTGGTGACCCAAGTAGGTCATGTGGGATGAATATGTGAAGACGTGCCTCGACGAGACAAACACATTGGTGGCAGTTTCACTCATCTATCGTCATTCTGTTGAGAGTTATTGACAATCAACTGCTGGTGACCTCAGATGACCTCTGCTGACCCATTCAGTTGTCACTGAACAAAAATGTCACCTAGGTCATCAATACTTGCCTATAATAGCATGATCCAGACCCAGAGGGAATTAAATTGCTATCTTGTGTATCCTTGGAGTAATAATAATTCGTATATTTCCCCATTGGCTTATAATGGGTAGGTCACGAATTTGACCCGACCTTAGGTCGCTGAAATATAGAATCCAAGATATACGAATTGTAGATATATATGACCTTGTGAAATTCTGTAAGTGTAAAACCAATCATCCAAAAACTGTGACTATGTTACGACCACAAACTTTTTGGAGGTTGTGAAAAGTGGCGCGGTCTGGTGACCTGACCTGAGATGACATGAGGTCAATAATTAACATATTGTGGGCAAGCCGCCGTTTTTCCGCTATCCTCGAAAAACCTGATGGGGTGTCTAAACACCCCCTCCCCCTGTCATGGCGTGGGCTAACACGCGCTCTGGAGGGAAGAGGGGCACTTTTGTGCCCCCCCCCCACACATGTTTTTCGTGAATATCTCGAAAACGAAGCATCGCAGGGCGGTGGTTTTTGTGCGACATTTACGGCGACACATGAGCGGATTGTTTGACGTAAAATAAATAAATCGGTGGGTAAATTTTTGAGTTAATGGATTTGAATTCCAAGATGGCGGCAAGAATCGAGGTCGGCGAAGCGATATCTTCGGAACCAACAGTCCGATCGGGACGATTCAAACGCCATTCGGTAGCCAATGTCAATGTTCATCCCCAAACAGAACTTTAGACACATTGCTGGTGACCTGTGACGTCATAGAGGTCAAATTCACCAAATGGTGACATTTGGCCAGATTTGACCTTCGTGACCTCGTTTGACCTTTAATATATTGACCTAAGGTCACCGAAATTTAAGAAAATGTAGATCATAGCATCTATCTACCCTGTATGTTTGAATGTTCTAGCTTTCATAGTTTCTTTGGGCGCTATACAACTATTTTGTTGCGGCGCCACTGCCAGCGCCACTGGACACTGCCACCTTCCAAAAAGTTCTCAAAGGTACGCCGTTTGGGTGCAAAAATATGAAAGTAATTGCTGCTGAACACATTATGACAGTTTGTTTCTCACAAACATTGCTCAATTTCATGAGAAATGAGTTTTAATATTTGGGCTGATGACTTTCATGAAAGGAATTTGGGAAAAACGAAAACCTTCACGCTGCCATAAGTATGAACTAGTGTATGGCCTATGTATGGCCAAAGGTAAAACAACGTCCGACTGTAATAAACATTTAGCAAAGAGAGACTACGACATCGGCTAGGGCCCCCGTTTCAAATACATTGGGGACTGTGGATGTTACAGATTAAAACCAAACTATAATTTTCCTGGTGATTCGACCTCCAATGGTTGTTTTAAGGCTTATACCATACATAATTGCAATGCCAAGCAAGCAAAATGACTATCTTCCAACGTCAATTTAATGTTAATGTGGCAGTGTCGCTTTAACCCGGCATTTGAACTTGGGGTCGGAATCTAACACAATTGACTGGGGGGGGGGGGCGGTTAACGCCCCCCATAGTTATCTGCGAACCAATGATCGTAGCGGAGACGCGCAATGCAGCATTCGAAAGCGCTTATTGAGACGAAATGCTAAAGCACCTTCGGTAAATCTCAATTTGAGGTCACATGTGCAGGTCACGGTCAGGTTAAAAGGTCAAAATAATGTTTGTTGTGTGTATAAGCCATGACTTTCCCTCCAGAAGCTTCTATTGCGCAATAATCACCCAAAGTGCTCTTAAACTTATGATACACATCCTTCATGATCGAAAGTGAGATTATTGGCAAAGATCAAAGGTCAGGTCACCAAATGTCACTATACGCAAAATATCTACGAAAGTTATACAACACATGTTTTATGGATCATTTTACGCATGGAAAGCTGTAGTGATACTCATATGTCCACCAAACTTCATGTATATGAAGTTAAATAGTTACGTTGACTGCAATTATAATGAGAAGTACTTGTATGAACAGCATAGCGATTTAGCAAGATATTATATTATTATAACCTTATGTTCAATACTGAGTTTCAAAATATTAAATGTTAATAGATAAAAAGAATATATTTCGGATACAATCCTTCTTCAGTTCAATTATATCAAATCACAGTTATCATCAAATGATTTGATATAACTGAACTGAAGAAGGATTGTATCCGAAATCTATTCATTTTTTATATTTACATTTAATATTTTGAAACTCAGTATTGAACATAAGGTTATAATAATATAATTATATGAAGCTTCAAAGTAAGGTCAGAAAATGTAATTTTTTAAATTGATAAATATAAACCAAAAAGGCATTTGTCTTGATCAGTTTTGTCTCAGAAATACAGTGCTTCATTTTATTTTTCTGTATATTTCGAGAAAAGCAAAAAAGGTGGTCAAAACCCCCAAAATTGAAAATCAGAAATTGCCTTTTTGTAGCTCTTATTATTTGAAATCTTTATCAGTGTTTGGATTGCATTTCGCATTTTGTTGCCTTTGTATGTTCTGTTAAAGTTAAGCTGACTTATGTGTACAAACTGCGTGTAGTGACGTCACTAAATTCACTTTATCTAAAAAATGATCAACACAATTTATTCATTTTGCACAGAAGACGTGAAATTGATGGCCCCAGAGGTCACCAAATGCCTTGACATTTTTTTCTTCAAAATGTTTGTCATTAAAGGGAATTTGCCTACTCTTTTGGAATGTCATATATATTTTTCTTATAATAAGCTATTGGTTTAGTTATTTGATACGATAAAATTCACGTCTGGAGCCCCTTTGGTCGAATTTTTATTTAATTCTGTTTTGCATATTGATTTGTTTCAAAATCCATAAACAATCGCCACTATAAACAGAGTAAAGAAGGTTACTAGAATGGCGCACCAAAGACAATAAACCACCCCATACGAACAATGTAAAATAGTTTTCGAGGCTCTGTTCGGCAGCTGCTATCAGTGCGCACAAGCTGCTTTCTATTGGCCAGCGTTAACGATATATGCTAGCGTTGCAATATAAGGGCAATGCTTCTAGTAGCGAAAGCTCTCTGGCGAATAGTGATAATTTTATGTTGCCAACATGATCTTGGCGAATTTGGAATATCTCGACAACTAGAGTGAATCTGGATAAACGAAGTATATGGCTTAATTCATAACAATTTGTTCTATAGACCAGTGTCAACAACTCCAAGTGACCGCTGTGCAGGGACGTAGCCAAGGGGGGGCACGGGGGCCATGCCCCCCCCCCCTGAGCGAAATAAATTCCACTAGATAGAATGAGATTCTCTGAAAACCCGACCCTACGACCCTGAAGGACCCCCCCCCCCCTGGTCAGGCAACATATGGCTGAGGAGCAAATGTGATTTCACACTAGATAGAATGAGATTTTAGGGCAAAATTTGATTTTTTCCGACGTGGCCGCCCCCCCCGCCTTGAGCAAAACCATCCTGGCTACGGTGCCTGCCTGCTGTGGTAGGCACGCTCCCTTTAAAGGGAACTGGTCCACGCTTCAAAAAAACATGTGCTCAAATGTACGTTCGTTTTGTGGTGCAAAAATATGAAGATGAATGCTGCGGAACACGAATTATTATCATTTGTTTCTCACGAACAGTGCTCAAGTTTCATAAAAAATATGTTTTATATTTGGGCTGATGAACGTCATATGAAGGATTATTTGGAAAAAATAAAACCTTCCACGCGTTATAAGTAGGACTAGTGTATGGCTATGTATGGCCAGGTTACAAAACAAGGTCGACTGTAATCAACATTTGCAAAGAGAGATACGACATCGGCTCACCGGCCACATTTAAATACATTGGGGGCTGGCGATGTTCAGATTGGCAAATTCAAACTCGAATTTCTCTGTGATTCGACCCTCAGTTGTTGTTTTACACTATTATACCATACATAATTTTCAATGCCAGCACGCAAATGGGCTATCTAGCGAACTCAATATTATGTTAAGGTGGGAAGTCCTTAAAAGGGACACTGCAACTTAACATTAATATTTGAGTTGGGGATAGCGATTTTGCGTGCTTNATCGGCTATCGCCTATCACTATGCAAGGGTAGTTGGGTTTTCAATCATTACCTTCTTCTTAAAAAGGGCCTGTTATGTAGAAACCTTCATGGAATGGGAATCCCATATGGAAATGGTAATGGGACGGGAATTGATGGAAATGGTGCAAACTTGGGGAAATTCACGGACTAGAACGTGTTTGGGACAGACCATATAATTTGGTACCACTAAAACAGTAAAATATGCTGAAATGGGTGGGAATGGGAGCCCCATCAGGAATGAATGCGGATTGGAACGGATTTTGGTCTGGGTGACTGGGCTGGAACGTGTTGGGGGCTGAAAATTTTCCCATGAAGGGCTCTACTGATATGAGATGTCCATGATTCCTAAATTATTCTAAGACCGGCAAGCTTTGACGACTACCAATGTAAATAAAGTATATGTAATATGTATGTGTATGATATAACCGTGCGTACTATGTATATACTTCACAAACGTAGTGCCTTCCTCACTTATGTCGCACTTTAGTGCTACGGGCATGGAATATGTTACGAATTATATTTCCTTCGTTTTTCTTTCGGAGCAGCGGTGTGTCGAACTTCGAAGGGAAATCGAAAAAAAGATCATCCGTAACTGACTGAGCCCATTTCCACGTCGTATTTTTCATATTTAAATCATTATTATAATAGGAAATACCTACATGATAACTGGAATCAGCTTCCGCCATAACAAGTGCGTGGGGTGGGAGCGATCGCCATCAAAAGTGTGTGTGTGTGTGTGTGGGGGGGGGGCAACCCCGCGGTTTTCCAAAAGTGGGGGGTCGCGACCCCGACCACCCGTCGGCGACGCCCTGCTAGTACGTTTATGCATCTATACTGACCCACCAGGACGTTTTGGCATCAACACTAGTTTGTTTGCATTACACTGATTTCTTATAACGTACTGTAAACATACATTGAGAAAAGTAGCGGGTTCACAGGATCGTTTATAGCCGCCATAGTTCGTTTTACTATTCTGTCGCTCTTGATGTCGCGTCAGGTTATTCGTTCGCTATTCGATGGTTCTTTCCAAGATATGCTGCCTCAAGTTGTTTTTTAATGCCGTTGGCGTCTGGGTGTGGCGCAGTAATGCTGGCAGATTTGTTTTATGAGCGTACCGCTCTGTGCGGGTGTAAGATTGGTACGGGTTCCCAGGTCCAAGTAAGACCTTGCGCCCAGCTGTGACTCGATACGCCCCTGCGGCGGGACCGACCCGGTCGCCAGGACCGGCGGCCGGCCGGCTAATACAGATCACGACAGAGGCTACGGCTTGTGTTGGAGGGGTGCGGTCTCGTGGCGGCCTGAGGCGTGTGCGGGACGGTTGCGGCTGTGGTGGCCGAGTTCATAAACATGGCGCGGTCGGTAAATTCTAAGCATCACACTTCTGCAAGTATGAGTGACTCCGAAAGCAAGTGTCCAGACTGGCGACCTGCTAGCAAAACAGAGCAGAAAGCTCTGCGAAAGCGTTGGAAGAATGCTGGCGACCATGGTAGAGAAGCTGTGGAATGCGGAACAAACTGCAACGGCAACGCAAGGTAACGTGGCCATTCCCCAGCCCCAGCCAGCTATGAGAGGCCCTGTGAGCGTTCCCATACCACACGAGTTACCGTCATCAGTGTCACTGCGGGAATTTAATGCATGGAGACATAAGCTGCAAAATCACGCAACCTCCCAGCGATGGTCACTACTACCTACCTGTGAGCAGCGATCAGCATTGTTGGCTTTTGTGAGTGACGACTGGTCAAGAATCGTCCGCTTTCAGTTGTCCATCCCGGGTGATGCAGATCTCGATACATCATTAGATGCTATGCAGACTTATTTGAGAGAACAGCGTAACGTAGTTCTGGACAGAAGAGATTTTCACCTCCGGCGGCAGGAGCAAGGAGAGTCCTTTGATGAATTTGTCTGTGCCCTTAAGGAGCTGGCTTGATATGTGCGAATTTAATGCACCAAATGTATGGATGCCGTCTTAGAGACCAAATTGTCATTGGAATAAGAGACGAGGAAACATTGAAGCGTCTATTGGAAATCAAAGATGTCCCTCTGAAGCAGGCTGTTGACATATGCCGTGCATGCGAGAGTGCTTCCAGGAACACAGCCGATCTACGCGGGGCAGCTGCTCCGTCGCTTCAGAAGATGTCGCAATACAAGCGAGACCAGCGAGAAGACTCCAGGGGCCGCTCACGGCCTCGTGCGCCATCACCGTGGCCGGACCGGCGCGGCCGCGGACTCGACTCCAGCCTCAAAAGTCCCGACCGAGATCCGCCGCTGCGCTGGTCGAAGTGTGGAGGGTGCGGTCGGCGAGCCACCGACGACCGCAGCCCATGTCCAGCGGTAAGCAGATCGGTGCTATATGTGGGTTACAAGGCCCATGTTTGCTAATGTCCTGTCGCCGCTCGTCACCGTTTCAGTCTCGTTCCCCATCGCGTCAACGGAGCCGAGCTCAAGTGCAAGACGTACCAGGCCAGATTCATCTCGGCACACGCTACACCCCGTCATTGCAGACGTGCTCAGCGGTGCACACGCTCGTCCGGCACCAAAAATCCAGGTACACTTCGTCCATGCAGATGGTGCAGGAACGGTTACTTGTGTGGCTGATTCCGGCGCTGACGCCACAGTTATGGGACCAGATGCCGCCAAACGATTAGGTGTTGATCTGTCCGTGGCTATGACACAATCCAATCGGGAACCAAGTTTTTCTGCAGCGGGTCATCAGCCACTGAACATGTGTGGGAGCTTTGTGTCTCGTTTGCGGCGAATCGACCGCGAAACCAGCACTGTTGTGTCTGTCATCACGGAGCTACAGGGAGTGCCTTGTCAGCTGGTTTGACTCGAATTGCGCTCGGTATCCTAACGAATGACTTTCCCGCTCCAGATACAGCACGTAACGCAGTCACCGCAAACCGCCGACGCAGCCCGCCTTGCGGCCAGAAATTTGCAACGCAGAACGCATCCCCAGCTGACTCAGCCATCGGAGGACAGGACGTCATCCACGGCGACGACGCTACTCGCCATCGGCTGCGCTGCCGAGTCAGGTGGCGCCACCTCAGCAAGTGGCGCCATCTCAGCAAATGGCGCCATCTCGACCGCCACCATCGGCTGCACGTCAGTCGGCGGCAACAACCAGCCCAAGCTCGGAGCTGCATGCATCCGCCACATCAACAGCTGCAACAGGTGAGAGATCTCGGAAACCACCTGAAGTGTTGCTGCCTACATGGCCTCATGATTACGACCCATCTAATGAACAACTTGCAGAGCATGCCCAAGCTATAAACTGCATACCCTGAAGCGTTCGGTTCATCCCCTACACTCCGAGCAATGTCTGGAGAACCCATGCGAATTGAGCTCACTGCAGACGCACAGCCTCATACCGTGACTGCCGCGCGACCGATCCCTTACTGCTGGAGGGAGGAGATCAAATCTCAACTCGATGAGCTGGTTGCTCAGAAGGTGATTGAGCCAGTGGATTATCCCACTGCCTGGTGCCACCCTATCGTGCCAGTGGCCAAAAAAACGTCAGGAGTGCGTCTAACCGTCGATCTGACCCGACTGAACAAGTATGTGCGACGTCCCGCATATCCCGTTCGTTCACCGCATGATGCCATCGCCGCTATCGGAACTGAGGCGCGTTGGATGACAACATGTGACGCAAAACATGGCTACTTTCAGGTGGAGATCGCAGAGGACTGCCAGGACCTGACATGTTTCATGACACCATGGGGGCGCTTTAAGTTTTCTACGCAGAGTCCAAGGCCTCATCTCGACAGGTGACTAGCTACAACCTCAAAGGTGGACCAATCCTTGGGACATCCCACAAACGATCAAATGTGGACGAACCTCACTGGCTTAATGATGCCACCTACCACGAACACCTGCAGCACGTCTCCCATCGTCCAGCGCTGTAACAGCAGCAGGGATAACACTCCAACCCGAATAAAGTTTCACCTTTTGCCAAGAACGCATCCGACTACGCGGGTACATCATCTCTGCCCATGGCTACACTCTGACGCACGCAAGACGAGGCCATATTCTAAATTTCCACGCCATCACAAGCACATCAACTGACCTCAGATCGTTTATGGGCCTCACTAACCAGCTGGGACCATTTTTCTAGCGACTCGCCCACAGCGCAAACAACCACCGCGAATTCCTGAAGCCCAGCAACATCTGGAGATGGATCTGCGCAACATGAGGCAGCCTTCGAAGCGGTGAAAGCGCAAATTGGTGCCACCGACGCTCCGTTCTTCGACCCGACACTGCCTACCAAACTTCAAACCGACGCCTCCAAGACGCGAGGTATGGGATTCGCGCTCCTACAGCGACACGACGACACGTGGCGTCTCGTACAATGTGGATCCCGGTTCATATCTGACGTTGAATCGAAGGTATTCTGTGGGCGAGAATCAGAGATGGCAGCATGTGTATGGGCATGTCAGAAATGTAGAACATATCTCGCTGGTCTACCCTACTTCGATGTTGTGGTAGATCACCGGCCATTAGTGCCAATCTTAAACAGTAAAGGTCTGAACGAGATAGAAAATCCACGCCTACAGCGCATGAGGGAAAAGATGAGCATGTACAGCTTCCATGCCAGCTGGCAAAAGGGTTCTGACCACTGTATACCAGATGCCCTCAGTCGTGCTCCAGTGCAAGATGCTGTAGCTGAAGACGAGGTGACTCACGATGGAGAAGACGCCCTGCACCAGACCGTGACGGCCAGCTTGCTCGCTGTCTGCGAGGACGGCACGCGCTCACTCCACTGGCAGGACAGGACGCATGGAGAAGATACGCGCGCGCAGCCCGCGACCCCGGAGTATGCCGGCACTTCAGAGCGTAATCTTGAACGGGATTTCCCGAATCACCGCCAAGATCTAGACAGCCATCACTGCGTCCCGTATTGGGGTGTCCGCTCGATGTTGGCTTGGATGACGCCTAATTGGTATACGGCCCCCCGTCTTGTCATTCCCTCAAGAGTTCCTAGGCGAGAGACACTAACCCGCTAAATGATGGACATCAGGGCATCAACCGCACGAAAGGAGGCGCGTCAAACCGTGACTGGCCTGGCATGATCGCGACATCGAGAAACACGGTACAGTCCTGCTGCAGCCTGCCGTCGTATGTACCTGCCAACCGAACGAGCCATTGTGGCAAAATGATGCCCCACCAAGCCGGGTGTTCGAATCTGTATCAGCAGATTACTTCCACGTGGCAGGAAAAACATATTTGGTATATGTCGACAGGAAGTCGGGCTGGCCTCACGTCGTGTCGTGTCCCCGAAATGCAGCATCCGCGCATCATCTCACCTGTGTCCTGCGCTCTGTGTTCGCAGACACGGGAGTTCCCGTGCTGCTGAGAACTGATGGTGGCCCACAGTTCACGTCCAGCACGGTCCGTCGGTTCCTGCAGCAGTGGGGTGTACGGCACGAAATGTCGTCCCCTGGCTACCCTCGCTCTAATGGCCACGCAGAGAGCGCCGTCAAGTCGGTCAAACGACTAATCCAGACGACGGCTACAGGAGGCCTGGACAGCGACGAGTTCGCCAGAGCACTCCTGGAGCTCCGCAACACCCCGCGAGCCGACGGCAGATCACCTGCACAGGTCCTGTTCGGCCACCCGCTGCGGTCATCTGTTCCGGCACATCACCGATCATTCGCCGCAGAGTGGCAGCGCAAGGCCGACGAGTGCGACACCCGAGCAACCGAAATGCGTGAGCAGGTGAAAGCTCGGCACGACGCCTCGGCACACCCACTCCACCCTCTGCGCATCGGGAACGTCGTCGACATCCAGGACTTCACCACACGGCGATGGGACAGAACCGGAGTGATCGTCGGCATCGGATCCAGACGCACGTACCTTCTCAAGTTGAAGAGCGGCCGCATCCTCTGGCGAAATCGACGATTCCTCCGCCCACATCGGCCGCTCATCGAACACTCAGATGACCGCCGGTGCTCCGACGTCAGCGCCGCCCACCGCCCCGTCGGCCGCGGCTCCCAGGCCTGCCGCTCAGACGGCGGCCGCCGCTCCGACGCCCAGCACAGCCGCACCAGTCGCACAGGCACCTCGCCGCGGGAGTCGGTCACGGCAACCGCCTGATCGGCTCACAGTTACATGGGGTCCGAAAACGTATGTAAAGTAGTGAATCACAGAGCATCGCATGTAATATCAATGTATGATTCTGCTTCAATACTGTCGATAAATTTTATGTGTATGTTAGCTTCCCCTGTCGATTGGAGGGAGGTTAAGATGGTACCGGGTCCCAGGTCAGAGTAGACCTGGCCAGCTGCTTGACCTCAACGATACGCCCCTGCGGCGTGACCGACCGGATCGCCAGCACGGCGGCCGGCACGGCTAATACAGATCACGACAGAGGCTCGGCTTGTGTGGAGGGGTGCGGTCTCGTGGCGGCTGAGCGGTGGCGGACGGTTGCGGCTGTGGTGGCCGAGTTCATAACACTATGGAAATCCCACCTTCTCCCAACCGGGTTGGACACATTTGGGCTTTCCCAGGCATTTCTGGATCAGACTGGGTGGTGATTGAGGTAAGTTGGGATTTCCCAACCTGTCTGAATCTTCATCAGTGGGCTATGATTGGGAAATCCCGCGCAAATCCCAATTAGGGAACGGCTTGGGATTTCTATTGTTTTCCCAATCGCCAGAGTTGGGAGTTGCATGGGAAAACCGTAGAGATCCAGACCTCTACGATCGCGGCTTTATACCTATGGCAGGAACGCACTCGGCGATGTCGTAAGGGCTATATAGACTTGACCAAAATGACGTGGTTCTGACCTCAGTCCTCCTGTCGAGACATAAATTGTGAAATCCGTAATATGTTTCGAAGGGGGGATGCACATGAAAGTAGGAGCCTCCCCAGTCTGGTCCCTCCGGCAATGCGCAATATTCCCCCAATTTGGCATGATGAGGGCCCTGGTGGTCGTAGCGATCCTGGGCATTGTAGTCTTATGAATCGCAAAAGAAAGACGTGGTTTGTATACGGTTATGATTATGTAATCGCTTAAGACCGTTACACTGTAGCGTCTTCGACACACACCATGCGGCCTCTGCCGAAGCACGGTTATTAGAGACCAGGTAGCGCCGAGTGCCGGCCTTAAGCACAGGCCTATGTGTACCACTTTCTTCAGCTGATTTTTTTGGACCCTTAAACGATAAATAAACTATGAATATTAGAGAAAATCTATGTTTTCATTAGTTTTGCAAATTTATATACAAGAAAAATAAAATTAGTATTATATAAACCATAATGGTAGAGTGGTTGCTCCTATGCGTGGTATGAAGCAATGCAACGTGGTGGCTCTTAAAAATGACTGCGTTATGTAGAATAGGATGTTTTGTATAGAACTTTTAAGATATATATGAAAAGAAAAATGAATAATTTATCTGAAAACGCACATAGCTGCCAAAAACCAATGATAAGAGTATTGAATCGGCTTTCCAAAGCAAAACACTTCCATGAAGCAACACTTTTTTAACTTCAACAATTTATATATCAAAAACGGCAAAGAGTCGCTGCTGAAAATTGATATATCTGATGTAGAATTTATTTGTCTTTTAAATTAAGTATAGAACAATTGGACAATTTTGAAAGGCTATAGTTGTTTTGGCCTTAAAGCAAAATGATGTCATGTGTAACTTTTTGGGTAGTGTAGCCATTTCAGGAAAACTAGAAAAAATCGCGGCTCGAAAATCATACAGCAAGTAGACAATTATGATGCCTTTCATATCATATTAAAAATGTCCAAAACATTTTGAAAGGCACATGTTTAAATTTCACTTCAAAAAATTAGAAGAAAATGTATTTTACTGCTACGGTAGCACTCATGATGTTTTTATGGGAAGGTGACTAGTTTGATCTGGAACATAGACCAATCAGCGACGGAAAAAAGTCGATTGCTGATTGCAAGGGGCGTCGCCACAGGGGGACGGGGGACACCGTCCCCCCAGCCGTTAGGTTGGGGGATTAATCCCAAACCTCCAGTTCGGACGTGTCCCCGGGCATTTATCTGCAACTTCACGTCGGAACAATTAATTTTCATTTTCGTTTCACACAGTTTTTGTATTGCTTTATACAAATTGTTAAATGAAGAAATTCAAATCCATTAAGTGTATTGCAGAGCCTTTGCTTGCAGTAATTGCTTCCCCAGCCCGTTCCCTAAATAAAAAACTTGTAGGCGGACATGTTAGTTAGTCTGCCTGCCCAGCTCGAAAAAGCACGCGAAGCAAAGACGCGAACATCGGCACCAACCGCTCCAGTGTGCCCAGGCTTTGCTGGGGGACCCCCGAATTAAATCTTAATGAATAGTGGAAAAAACCAGGCAAAGACCCCTCCAATCTTCCATCCCGAGACATCTCCCCAAGCTCCTACCAGATACCACAGGACCATTTTATGCGCGTAAAAGTCGTAGGCGCCTCGCTGCTTTCAAATTATGTACACTGTTACCAGCACTGCGATCCTGGGCATTAGAGCCGTGCCCCAGGCATTAAGTGGCCTGTTTGCCCCCCAACGATCAAGCCTCACACAAAATTGGGTTACATGTATAATGGCTTTGCCTTAGGATAAAACTGTACCAAGTTAAACAATTAGATTCAGGAAAAATAACAATTTACCGTCTAAAATGCCCTTTGCAGCAGTCAAAATCCAAGCTATTCGCACAAAACAAACTGCGAAAATTTCACACCGCTTTGCGGCAAGTTGTCGCCAATTGCCTATATAAACTTTGTCTTAGTTACTTATCATCTACAAGGCGGAGTCGACCGTCTATATTTATGGGTTTTATCAGGCAAACCCGTACAAATTTGCGCCGCTTCGCGGCGCGAAATAATTTAATTACGTATGCCACTATAACATGGAAATTATTATTGAAATGACCTGCAAAGAAGCTTTTTCCCGTCATTTCAGCTGACCCCCACTTAAAAACGTCGGCCGAACACCCCGCGAGTCGGTTACATAAAACGTCAATTCTACTTATACGTGTATATTCCGTAGGCATGTATGCTACAATGTATTGCCGCTTTGCCATTTTTTATGTTTTTAAGCTCGAATACAAAAAAGGGACCGGGCTAAAATCCAGGGAGAAAACAAAAATATAGCCTTTTTGCCACAAAAAGTGCCCCCATCGACGGCTGGATCTCACCAGTTCCATCCCCCCCACCTCAAAGATCTCGTGCCGACGCCCTATGGCTGATTGCCATCGCTTTCTGATAACATGTACACAAATTTCAAGAAACACTACAAGGGCTTGCGCTTGCCCTACAGGGCCCAGGGTATGTTCATAGTTGATACCAGGATTTGCTTAAATTCAGTAGATATGATATCAATAGTTATAGTTTATTGGGAGTATTAGTTGAAATTTGTTAAATATTTTGTATTTTGTGCATATTTTAGTAATTCATTTTTTGTTATTTACATCTTTGTTGTTAAAATGAATTCTAAAATTTAGTAATCCCAGTTTAGAACCATGAGTATAGTACAAAAACGTTAGCTGTACACTAAATATGGTAACATTTCTAGTAAGATTCAAATCTTGCGCATTGTTTCAATATGGTTTTCTGACTTTTGTTTTGACTTGCCTTATTATTGTAAGTAGACACAAAAATTGCATGGCATTTTCATTTTGTATCTACTATCCATTTTGACCGCTGCACATCCTTGGCCAGAAGTCCCTTTGAATCCTTCGGCGAGTCGTATGGGTCTGCACTATACTCTACTGCAGTTTGGCAATATACGTATTCATTGGTATTCCTATAAACTCTTTGCTTCGGGAATCGGTGGAAAACTTTTTTATCCATATTCCCTGGAATCCCCACGGGAATCGTTGGTAAGAATAAGGCCGTAGTCCGAGCAGGGCGTAACCGTCCAGCTGATTATAATTTCCGCGTGACGTCAGAGGTTGGCGCCCCCTTGTGCCGAAGGAGCAGTGCCCTGGTTCAACGCCAGATGGCGTTCAGCAGTGCCATCCCGCGCGTGTCATGTCTTTTGTTATTTATCGACATTTATTTCGTCTATCATGCCTCGCGAACATTTACACAATTTTGTCGTACCACGCTGCTCAAGTGTTGCTCGTCATTGTCTGTATTGCTCATCACTCGTCATCGGTGTCACTCTTTGTTCTCTCTAACTACCTTCGTTTTGTGCATTCATTTATGATATGTGTGCTTTGATTCATTATGGTTCTCATCCACCTTTTAATCCTCCCGACTGCCGATCCTCTATCCCCTGTCACGCCGACGTTTACCCGGGTCTGGTGGCCGCTGGCCACCGGCAAGTGACGGCCCTCGAGCCCGTCCCCCGGGAGGTGGATGCCGTCGTTCATGCGTGCCCTCCTCGCAGCTTCGTCCTGCGGGGAAGGGCCGTTCATGGGCGCTGCCCGGTCAGCGCGTCATTTTGACCCACTTTACCCCTCTCTCATCCCATGGCTGCGCAATGGCCGAACGGGCGAAGCGCGCTCTCCCTAAACCAACCAAACCAAATAATGGTTCCGCTCACCTGATTCTGTTATTGCTCCGATTCCAAGTATGCGCTTGCAATCAATTGTTTCTTTCCATTTTCACACCAACTCCATTTTCGCATACGGAACTAACATACAACACTATGTCATGCTGGGTACAAGATAGTTTTTCTCTGGGTGCCCAGCCACTGTGCCCAGTGGGTGCCCAGCCCAGCCACATCCAGGGAAATGAACTTCCAGACTACTATGCAAAACGCTCGCTAACGTTAGACGTTATCACCCCCGTACCATGTAATCTCGATTCAATCAAATCTGCTCTCCGACAACGAGTCCGCGCTCACTGGCAGACACAGTGGCTGACAAATGCACCAATGAACACAAATCCGCAATATTAAACCGGTTACAGAAGCTTGGAGCTCCTCCTCGCGGACAAAATAGGTACGAAGAAAAGGTCCTGTGTAGACTGCGAGTTGGGCACACATTTTTGACACACTCTTATATTTTCACTCAAAATCTTCGCCCACGGTGCGTCGTCACCTGTGACGAAACTATCACGGTTCCACACCTTTTACTTCGTTGTTCAAAATATCAGTTACACAGACGTATTCTCCAGAATTACTGTCAAACCCATGACGCTGACTTTTCCCTGTCTACAGTGCTCGGTGATCAATATCCTGACTCGATTCGACTTCTTGCGTGGTACGAATCTTTTTCAGGAACTCTAGCATAACGATGTAAACAATCTTTTTTTTCATAACATGGCACGAAATGGCCTGAGCAGGCCAAAGTGCCGAACCAACAAAATGTCAAATGTCAAATTTACGACCATCCATCTTTTAATCCTCCCGACTGCCGGTCCTATATCCTCTGTCACGCCGACGTTTACCCGGTCTGGTGGCCGCTGGACGGGCAAGTGACGCCCTCGCAGCCGTCCCCCGGAGTGGTGGCCGTCTTCATGGCGTGGGCCCTCCTCGCAGCTTCGTCCTCGGGGAAGGGCCTGTTCATGGGCGGACTGCCCGGTCAGCGGTTCATTTGACCCATTTTACCCCTTCCTTCATCCATGGCTGCGCAATGGCTTCGACTGCGACCGAAGCGGTCTCTCCCTAACACCAAACCAAGACCAATTTACGATCATTCAGATCCCAAAATATTTTCCCGACTGCTGGTCATTGACCGATGGTGACTACTGGCCAACGAGCATGTGGCGGCCTCAAATTGTTCCCGGGAGCGGTAAGCGTCGCCATGGCGTGGGCCCTCCTCGCAGCTTCGTCCTGCGGGGAAGGGCTTGTCTATGGGGCCGTAACCCGGTCGACGTTCCATTTTGACCCACTTCACACTGACTCCTTCATTCCGTGACTGCGTAATGGTCGAAACGGGCCGAAGTAGTCTTCCCAAATAAATAATAAAAAAAAAACGATCTCTTAAAGGGACACTGCCACCTTCCAAAAAGTTCTCAAATGTACGCCATTTGTGGTGCACAATATGAAGTAATTGCTGCTGAGCAACGATGATTGACATTTGTTTTCTGCCACAAAAAGTGCTCAATTTATTTAAAAAAAAAACGTTTTAATATTTGGTCTGATGACGTCATATGAAGGAATTTTTGGGAATAAAAAAACAATCACGCTGCTATAAATATGACTAGTGTATGACTAATGTATTGCCAAACGTAAAAGAAGTCGACTGTAATCAACATTTAGTAAAGAGAGACGACGACATCGACTCACGGTCCCCATTCAAATACATTGGGGGATTGGGAAATGTTCCAAGATGTCAAAATCAAACTCGAAATTTCTGTGATTCGGACCTCAGTGGTTGTTTAACTACTGCCATACATAATTTTTCAATGCCAAGCAGCCAAAATGGCTATCTCAACTTCAAATATAATGTTAAAGGTGGCAAGTGTCCCCTTTAACTTACATACCAACTAAATGGGCGTTCCCTGTTCCCGAACACTGGTGACGTGTGGTTACGTCGTTTGGTGAAATATCCGTGCTATCTTTTGGCAGCAATGCAATGACGAATTTATTTCCGGACCGGCCGGGCGGGGCAGGTTGGGATATCCCGATTGGGATGGCACGTTTTCAATGTGTAATTTGCCATTCGTGGCTCGGAGGAAACGTGCGGGTTTCCCCAAGCGGACGTAACGGGCAAAGTCGGGATTTTGGACCGCTTCAGCCGCGTACAAAAGTGTCTCATTTCCCCGACGATCCAGATCCGATCCCGACCGGGGTGACTTGAGGTGGAAGTCCGGAAATCCCCGTTGGGATTGAAACCCGGGATTGCTGACTGAGTTTATTGTTTGTAACCTGATTTGTAATTCCCATGTAGATCCCGGAACACAGAACACAGATATTCCACGATATAGGCTGGAATCCCGGATCCAGATCTCAGCTGGAACCCGGATCCAGATCTCAGCTGGAACCCGGATCCATATCTCAGCTGGATCCCAGATCTAGGCACATGTCTGACACGCACGCACGCACGCACGCACGCACACACGCACACACGCACGCACGCACGCACGCACGCACGCACAGCTACGGCACGCAACGCACGCACATACGTCGTGCACTGAACGGTGTGAGAGCAGCGGCTCAGGAAGTACAGCCAGGCCCGGGAAAAACAAACGCCAGCGTTCAAACCATCAGCCATTCTGAGAGCCACCAGGGAACAGAACGTAGTCTTGTTTGTAGATACATCAGCCCAGTTCAGAAAATGACTTATGTTCAATAAAACAGAAAGCTTTTGCTGTGTACATTTGTCGGCGCTTAAAAATACATACGATGAATCTAAGTCATCGCTAACACAAATAACATGTTTATTATATGTTTAATAATGAGCTACAAAATGGGCCATACCAAGAACGTTTCAGGAAACGAAGACAGCTCTGCAGATTAATTTAAAATAATAATATGAATCGGAGTAAGACAAAAACAAGGTGGTGGGGAGGAATACGTAGTACTCCCTAACATGTTTTGGAACGCATACCGACATCAATTGTGCTGACACAAAGGCCGTTATCACGATGGATTTTAACATTTTAAGATGTTTTGAAATGTTTTAGTAAGCAAGTTTTAGTATATGATATATTCCAAGAAATAAATTTCTGATTTAGGGGATATTATCATTATTCAAGAGTAATGGAAACATGAAATGAGCTCATTGAAAGACTATGATACCAAATTGGCCGTTTCTAAAGAACATATGCGTCTAGTGTCCATTCGTTCAGTTAACTATGCCGCCATACTAGTTACTAAATCTGGCAGTGTGATGGATCATAGGTCTACCTTCGCATGGCGCAATGATGCGCTAGTAACGATTCGCTGGCCATTGCTGGGCGAGTCCATTATGAGTCAAAGGGAGGGGGGTCAGTCCGTTGAGCGACCAATAGCGTGCCCGGGATATTAATGTTTTGGAATCTTTTGAAAAGTTTCGTGAGTGGAGATCGCATAACAACTGACCTATTATATAATTGTCTTGCTATTTACCACTAAACGCAAATTTTTGCAACATACTATATTCTTACGAGCATATTACAAATTCTGAAAGACATTTCAAATGACATTAAATCGCATGCAAAATGTTGTGTATTAAGGAATGGATAATATAACTAAAACTTGCAATACTAAAACATTTTACAATATCTTAAAGGGAATGTTTTCACTTCTCTGAAAAGTTGTCCAATGTACGCCGGATTGTTGGTGCCAAATATGAATAATTGCTGGACGAACACGATCTGGACATTTGTTCTCCACAAACAGTTCTCAATTTCACTGAAAAACTAAGTTTAGTATTTGGGCTGATCACCGTCATAGAGGAATTTTTGGAAATCGAAAAAAACCTTCACCGCTGCATATGTATAAAAAAAACCTCAAAAGATTGGGGGGGTATGGCTAATGTATAGCCAAATGTAAAACAATGTTATTATCATCAACAATTTGATAAAAGGATGACGACCCATCGCCTTTAAGAGGCCTTCCCTAATACACTACCGCCAGCCTTATTTTTTTTGCAGATGTCAAAAACCAAACTCAATTTATTTCGAATTAGACCTCTAGGGTGTTTTAAACTTCTCATTATATTATCAATGAAAATCCAACAACTTGGCCTCTCACTCAAATCTTATGTTAATGTGAAACATTCCCTTTAAAACATTTCGCGCAAAATAGTCCAACGTAAAACGTCTAATATTATGTTTCCGGTCGATATGACAGGGAATGGTTGTCGGCGTGATCAGAGTATTGCTGCATAGATGCGGCATTATTTCACTCAGACTGAGACGTGTGACATTTTGACTTGAAATGGAACAGGTGTGGTCACTTAGTCCGGCAATTCGACTTCAGTCTCTATGCGTGTTAGGAAGCAAATGGAACAGGTTATTCCTAGTTATACGCTAATTGCCTGCAGCTCTTGCATACTGAATGCCACTCAGCAAACATCGCCTTTCCAAATGTCTCGCAATAACGAAAACAGTGATTTTAAGCACGCAACGCCTCTTTCATATTGAAGCTTGCGTCAACACTTTAAGAGCATATAACCGTATGAGTATCATACAGCGGTTCATACTGCTTTTCTTCGTATCACATGTTTTCATGCGCAAATAGTCGTATCGCAAAAGCGTCGTAGGCGCATTTTCGGTACGCAGCATATTCCAAGCAGCGTTTACAGTGAGCACAGTAACGAAAAGGCAATAACGATCCTGTTATGAGCGTATGAAGCCATTCCAACAAACGCAGTGCATTTCCAAAGGTAATTCTGTCGGTGTAACATTTTGTAATTACTATTACATATACTCACTAATTACCACAGCTTGTAATGGTGTCCTTTGCATATACCTATTGTGCTGCTGATAGTCTTCCTTAGCTGCTCATCTCAGTAATAGGAACTTCAGATAGGTATACATGGGCGTAACGACCACTGGGTACACTGGGTACACTGTACCCAGTAAAATTAAATGTCTCACAATTTACTGGGTACTGTACCCAGTAAAAATTAAAGAATTTAACATAAATTTATTTAGTTTTAAATGTGCGGGTAAGTCAATAGGGATGCACGACATAGTTTTCAATAGGTGCCTAAACCCCAAGCCCAGCCCAGCCGAAGCCCATGAACACCAAGCCCAGACCCAGACCAGACCCATTCAAATTCATAATATTAAAGCCCATGCCCGGTCTGGCCCTTCCATATTAAGCAGATAATTATTTTCACAATATTTGCAACCATTATCCAAACACATTCACCTGCATGCTATCAACCAGAAATAATATCACGCACCTGTGTATTGCTGTGGCTTTTGACTCATCGAACACTTTTTGGTCAACATTGTCATACCGGATCGGACTTTGGATCGGACATTTTTTTTTAAAAATCTTTCACCACTGCTAGTGATGTAATTTTCCCAAAATTTCCTGACCAAAAACCAATCCAATACCGAACAGGAGGCATTTTGGTTGACCAAATATTGACCGATTTTGGTTGAGGCCAAATTTGTCCAAGATTTGACCGATTTTAAAATAGTATACTTATTTANAGCGCCATCTATATGCAGATTGGCTGGGGAGGTTTTGTGGATTGGACGACGAATAATGCAAAAAGGTGTAAAACTTTCATACTTAAACTTTTTAAAACATTTTAAAATGTTTTAAAACATTTCGGGCAAAATAACCCATCGTGAAAACGGCTAGTTACGCAAAGTACGCATGTTTTTTTGCAAGTTTGCGTCTTTTGCGTAGTCTGACAATGTTCAGCTGATAGTAAATGCATTTACTGAGCTACACTGGAACAGTACGCAAAGTCCGCGTGAAATATCACGCAAACTTGCAAAAGACGCAATGACGCAAGTACGCAACTACGCGAAAAAGTTCAGAAGTTTGAACTTGTTTGCGTGTTTTGCAAGATTGCGTAGTCTGGAACGGTTGGCGACGCATCGGCAACAATCCTTGTTTTTGCTTGATTTCGCGAATTGTAGTCTATAATACCTAAAATTGAATAATCTGCACTGAGTATCGTGATGGAAGATGAATGAAGAAGCGTGGCAGCAAATTATGACTGCTGAAACTTGTGTTGAAGCTGGTAGATGTATATGCAGTGGTTTGACAGCAGCAAAAGTGCAGTGGTGTAGCCATTTTTCTTGAGTTCTTTGCATGATCACGCAGATCCCGGACGTCACGCAAAACACGCAAACTTGCATAAAACGTGTGGACTTTCCGGAACGATTACGCACAGTGTATCCTGGCCTTTACTTGTCCGCCCCTGTGAAAAGCGCAGGGGTGGAACTTTATAACTCTTGGGGAGGGCCCGAGCCCCCCCAATTATTTCAAATTTTTAACATTAGGACTATGGCGTTGCATGGTAAGAACTGAGTTACAATCTATCAAATTAACATTAGGCCCCCACCCCCGAGCGATTTAATAAAGTTCCGCCCCTGGAAAAGCGGCAAACACTCTAGTGATGACTGATGCAGCTTTTCAACCACATGGATATTACTTGCCCGCCCCTGTAGCTCAGTGGGAGAGCGCTGGTCTTCTGGCCTATCCCGGTAGTGGCAGCCTGGGTTCGAGTCGCTTCAGCGCTTGCTATTTGCTCCCGACTGGGATGGCCTGCGGCCGGTGGCAGCGGTCGTACTTAAGGCCAGGTAACGTCAGCGAGCGGGGCGGACCGTGTCCAGATATGTCGGGCACGTGAAACTTTCGTCTCTAAATCATGCCGGCCAACAGTAATTGCGCGATCGGGTGGTGAGGTCAGAACCAGCGCAACAAGCTCTGCTTAGCGCGGGTCCTGACCTCGGAAAGCCATCCATACAAAACATTCAGACTAAATTTATTAAAAACAAAAACAAAAACAAAACACACTGGGGAGTATCACAGAACCTGGTACGTCTACTCAAATCAAAACAAAGCAATGAGCTTGAAAGTTTTTCATCTCGAGATTGGTTTCACCGATCTGCTGTATGAACTGGGTTGAAACACAAAGCTAAACTGTAACACTGCCAAAATAGTGCCGACGACTTGCTATCATTTGTCGCGAGGCATGGTCATGGTCCGCATATCATCAAACAGCATGACGTCATGCCACATGGGATGCCAGTTGCATTGCTTGCTAATCTATTATTCGTCTTCGCACATGATCAGATTCGCAACTTCGAAGTAGGTTACATGCAGAGTTGGAATTTCCAGTGATCGCAGACTGGATGTCGTGCCCAGCCTATCTTCAGGGACATACATGCTAATACGCGACTACGCACGGCACGCATATTCCCCAAGTGGTGGTACAGCTGGTGGTAATAGCAGCAACTTAGAGAGACATAAGTCCAGGGCACTATACACTGGGTACTCCAATTTTTTTTTGTATACACTAGAAATACACTACAATACACTATACAGAAATACACTACACTACCCTATAACTAGAAATACAGAAATACACTACAATACCCTATAACTAGAAATACAGAAATACACTAAATACACTAGAATAATACTCCAGGATGTGGCTGCATCATACTTGCGACATGTATGGCGCTTTTGTTTCGATCACAACTTCATATACAGCATAATGGTAAGCTTGTCCCTGCGACCCCATTGCCGAGTTGTCTTATGACGGCGGCCATCTGGTACTGACAAAAGTAGTCGGGAGGGTGCGATGCATACTTTGGCTATAACTCGATGAACCATTTGGTTGGGCTTGACATTTTGATCCCAAAAATCGAAATAAATACGCTAAACTTTATTTCTATTGATACAAGTTTGATATATTTCTTTTGGAAGAAAGTCTTAGAACTATAGCTTAAAAAGTGGCTTTTAAATGTAACCTTATTGGGCAAGTACGAGAAGTCACGCCCATGCTACATTGACTTTGACCCCCGCTAAAGTCAGTCAAAACTAACTTAAGTATTGAGCTATTGCAATTTTCGCAGGGAGAGCATACGTTCCATCACTTCGGTCTCCATTATAGTCTTCCGTTTTTAACAAACTCATCTGAAACTCCACGGTCTCGCAATATTTTTAAGAACAAATATAATGTTCACCAACAATCTCCACAACACAACTCCTCTCTCTTAAAGTTATAAAACTTTTTTCCAGCATTATTCAAAGCTGGAAGATATATAAGAGAATCAATCAGGTATAAACGATGCCTCCGAGAAAAAATCAAAGCAACTATCTATATTTTGACTGACTTATGTCTTTCTAAGTGGTTGCTCATTACCCGCCAGCTGTATACACTTGGAAAATATCGTACGGGACGAGCGAGTGGCGTCAAAAGGCTCGCGGATATTTTCGGCCTACTATATATTGATTGCGTGCATTCAACTATCTCATCTATATAATGGGTTGCTTAACCCGCGCGGGGCGGGTGGTTTTAGACCCCCGCCTCAGGTTGTTTCCTGGATATCGGAAAACGGCGGGCGTAGCGCCGCCAAATTTCAGCCCTGTTCGATTCATCTTTTTGTACAGCTTCCAGAAAGTTTGGCAATAGGTCATGTCAGGTCAGGTCACAGGCTAGGTCTGTTGACCCATTCCGAAAAAGTTTGCGGTTCCACCAAGCCACAGTTTTGAGCGGATTGGTTTCGTACTTACATGGGTTTCGATAAGAGCGATGACTATCTAGTTAAGTTACTCGGATTTTTGATATCTCGGTACCTAAGGTCAGGTCAATTTCCTGACCTCCCCATTATAAGTGAATGGGAAAATAAACAGATGCTTCTTATTCTGAAAGTATGCATTCGATCAGGCTGATTATTTTCAGAATCATGTTTTTTTAGCTCATTCTGAATGACCTAGTTGCGATTGTTTCTAAGAAGGTCTCTACCAAGGTCATCTGAGATCATCTGAGGGTCATCAGCAATGATTTGCTAATAACTTCTGATAGAATGAAGATAGAGACGAGCGGATGGACACACTGTATTTGTGTCGTCTGTCCGGCTCGCATATGAACATGATATCTGGGTCACAATGACCTTGACCTAGGTCAAATTTTGAAGTTGACCTATACAGGTCATAGTTGTATATGTTTTCAAAGCGTCTTGACGAGAGGAACACGATTAGTTGTTAAAAAATGATGATTTATGTCTCATTTTTAGATAAAATGCTATTCAGGAAAACATATTTTACCGAACCTGCTTTTTGACATTTGATGACCTCTGGGGCCTAAACTATTGATCTGAGCTCAAATTTGAAAAGCTTTCTATTTGCTTCATAAATTGTTACTCCTAGCTATCATTAGTTTCCGAGTATTTGGGATATCTGGACTTATGTCCTAAGATCTGAAAATTTGACTGATGACCTCTGGTTGACCTATATGACCTGAGAATTTTCACGAATCGTTTCTAAATCCTTTGACGAGCTCTCGAACGATATTTTTTGTTTTATGTCTAGGTCCATAGGGCCGAGTTAGAAGGGGGGTGTCGAAACATCCCCCCGGCCCGAGGAAGGTGGCGCCGAGCACGGCCGGCGCAGGTTAATATGATGCCTCACTTTTAATCCGTAAACTAAAAAAGGTCATGCTGACTGAGTTACCTCCCAGCAACTGTTCAGCCGGTATACTGTGTGCGTTTTATGAAAAAGTTGCACTTGAGCCGGTCACCATGTGAAAAAGGCCAGGTCACAGGGTCAACAGTGACGTCAACAAGGATCGCAACACAAAAAAAGCCCACGAACACCTATTACATCCCCATAACCCGCGAGAAGGCAACGAATCCTCGAACGGATATTTTGATCCAGAGCCAATGTTGGATTGCCATTCAAACTAAAAGAGATTATGTAAATATGTATATTTTAGTTACTTGTAAAATCGAACATGTGGGAGGTGGGCTCAATAGTAAGTGCTGAATCAAGGAAAAACCAATTTAGGGATAAGCTTCGGCTCTCTCCAGACGAAGCCACGGTCCGAGGCCTATAATTACTTTTGCGAGTGTTCACAACCACCCATAGTATAAACGCCTCACACGATCCCTAAAATAGATAACAACACAGTCCCCAAGTTATTGCAACTTCGCCGACTCCAAAGAGCACCCAAACACCTCAAATCCTATCCCGGCCCTTCTCCAAATTCGCACACTCTAAACCATATAAGACCCCAACATCCAAACCATCTCTCCAATCGTAACAACCACACATGTGCGCACAGTGCCATAGTCACTCGTGCGCTCGGCTCCAGGCCACACCCCCATTGACAGGCGCGTCTCTGTCCCGGTTAGGAGCGTGCGTGACGCCGCCCACGTCGCGCTACGTCTGCGTGCGTGCGTGAGCTTGTATGTTTGTGCGTTTGTAGGTTTGTGCGTGTTTGTGTGTCTGTGTGTGTGTTTTAGAACCGACCGGGTTTGTAAAAAAAACTGTTAACTAATACTAAATGTATAAACATTTTGTTTCTTGTGATGTATTTATTTTTATACCTTTCCCACCTAGCATCTGATTTCCACCAACCTCTATGCTTTCCACTTCCACTCCTATTACACCCGCAGCAAAAACCTGTTGTAGTGATTCGACATTGCTAGATATCAGCTCTACCGATGATATTAGCACACTGACCACAACAATTTTGGTCCGACACTCTCTCTCTCTCCAACTCTCCATAATGCTCACCACATACTATAAGCGTCACAACACTTAAATGCTGCATACGAATAAAATAGACCCTCTAACACCACTTGCCCCCGAGCGATACGGAGGCAAACTTAATTGCCGAGATGATCCGCAGTAGGAGTTCCGGTAGGATTGGTTGGCGCTACGACCCACACCTTACTCTTGGCCCGTCCTATCCAATCAATTCAAGCCTCTGCGCACTCAAACACCAGAGCCCTGTATATTCGCTCGAAAACCGCGCACCGCCAGCAACCAAACACTCTCCACAATATAGATTTCCAAAGTCACTGCGTCCATAAGTCAACCCTCCTAGAGGTCAACTAGCCCACAAAGAAAAAACATAGTCCCACAACCCTCCACCGTAAACTTGCGCTCTCAACAACCAACCAATTCCCAAACCCACCAACCTAACTACCACATACGCAGCCCAAAATGGTAAAAGAAAAAGCAGCACATATTCATGATATGAGACCTCTCAACAACAATAGCAACACCCCATCTCTCGAACATAACAGGCATAAAAAAAATGAATTAAAACACTTCACCAACTTCCCAAAGGTCAATGTCAGAGTATCATCTCCGAAGGTCATGATACGCAGTTGACTCTCCTACAGATACGCGCATGCACCAACTCAAACCAATCTAATCCAACTCTCAGACATATATGACCACTCACTGCGTCGAAAAACTGTCTTAAGGGACAAGAGCCAAAAAAAGTAATCGGGGCTCTCGGACGGATCAGATGCACACT
Organism: Semibalanus balanoides; assembly: GCA_014673585.1. NCBI lineage: Eukaryota > Metazoa > Arthropoda > Thecostraca > Balanomorpha > Balanidae > Semibalanus > Semibalanus balanoides. Next base: position 171,773 of record VOPJ01013454.1, read on the forward strand.
CGAGACACCATTGACCTCAGAAAAGAGCCCACGTTCGAATCAAATACATAGCAAAAAAACCACAAACCCCTCGTACACCTCCCACACCATTTGCATTGCGCTACCAATCGTCGAAACACTCGGAAAACCTGCACCAAATCATGTGACCCCAAGCCCCCCCTAAAACAACCATCAATTGATCCGATTACTACGGGACGCCCAGTTTCGCTGAATAATTGAGAAAAGGTTCTAGGTTATGGTTATAACGATTCGCGAAACAGTATCGAGAAATATATATATAGATATATATATATATAGACAGAATACTGCAGTTTAACCCACGTGCTCACTTACACACCCTAAACCGTGACATAACTTTGAGGGAAACCCAAGGAGAGCTGTCCACTCACTCCCCCTCGGGCGAGGGTTAAACACGGGCGAGAACGAGCAACAACCGTTGGACACATGTGACATGCTCGTATAATACGGATAAATATTCCACATTTAAATAAAAGTTGGAGCATTGAAAGCAGACAAAAAACGAGTTATTATTGCTTTATACTTCATCAAGCACCATAAACTACCAACCTAATAGTTAACCAAGCGGCAATCATTAACTTAGCTTGACGCATGCTGTTTGCATGTATTAGCCATGGACAGAGTCGGAATACCCATATTTGATCAACTAGAGAGGAAATTAATGGAGACATATTGGATCCTGTCAGGCTTAAGCATGTCTGGGTTAAGTCCACATTGATCTGACTTAATTAATTGCATTCCTTGCGCAGAGTATGTCACATCGAGTGACATCCTACTGCCGTGTCCTCTGGGAGGCGGCGACACTCATAACAAAAGATCCCCCGTTCAGTGTCCCCTGGGAGGAGGGAGGGCACTCATNTTTTTTCTCGCAAAATAGTCCATCGTGAAAAGGGCTATCACTAAAACATTTTAAAATATTTCGCGCAAAATAATCCATCGTGGAAACTGCTATTAGCATGGAATAGTAGCCGTTTTCACGATGGGTTACTTTGCGCGAAATGTTTTAAAACATTTTTAAATGTTTTCGAATGTTTTAGCAGTAGCCGTTTTCACGATGGACTAATTTTCAATACATATTTTAACCGTCGCCCTACGGTCCCGTAGGGCGAGGTTAAAATTATTTCATCGTGAACATGACTACTATTAAAACTTTTTTTTAACATTGTAAAATGTTTTAAAACATTTCGTGCATAATCTAATGAATTAATTTTGCAGACGCCATACAATATCTATAGGTGTATTAATATTATTATGTGTATTAATGTATCCCTTACATTTCCCAACATCAATCTTTCCTCCTACAAGCTAAGAAAATATCTTTGTTAAGAAAAAAGACACAAATTATCACCGATAAAACCGCCATCTGCTAAGCAAAACTTCAACTACACGCAGCCAGCAAGGCGCATTCAGCGAATATGCTATAGGTGACGCTGGTGTGCACATTAACTGCAATTAGGGGTAAACGTAAAAATGTAGCCGTTTGCACCGAACTGAAAAGTCTTAAAGTCACAAACTACGATCCCTTGACGGGATGGCTACCTCGGTAGTCGGTAGTATGACGGATAAAAAACGTAACCAAATGCAGTCTGTATGCACAGATCGTCCAGCGGAGTGGACAGGTTAGCACTATTTGGATCACTAATGCGGCCCGGCGCCTTCCTCTGTCACTGTCTCTGTCTCTTTCTCTCTCGATAATTGGTACAGCCGCTGCCGACACTTCTCTGAAATAACATCCACCAGAGTAAACGATCGTGGCCGCCCTCCCTCCGACCGGCAGCCACACACGATCGTGTTACGGACGGGACCGGCTGTGCTGGACACGTGACCTGGCTACATGGGACTGATTGACGGTGTCNCCTCCGGGAACTCTCCTCTTTCCCATAACGAGTTAAACGTCGCCAGTAGCGCCTGCAACGCACACTCGGGAAGGTGGCGTAACATTTTGTTATGGACACCGTCTGGACCCTCGGCAGTACATTTTAAACTATCTATTGCCGACTTTAACTCGAGCATAAGAAAAGGCTCGTTATATGAACGATGTTGGGTGGAAGAAAAAACGGAACGTCAGATACTTCCACCGAGCCCTATGTCGCCGTCACACCGTGCATCATGGGTTTCCTCTTTACTGCGCTCCGTTTTGAAGGGCTCTAGCAATCCATTTGTACCTCTTCGGATGGGAGATATCCTGGCCACCGACCTGAATAACAGGTAGAGGAACAGAGCTGTAGCGTCCGGCGATACGCTTAATATGGTTCCAGACTTGAGTGGTTGGTGTAAAACGGTTTAAAGTACTCACGTAAGAACGCCAAGAAACTGTCTTTACCTCCATGATGGTACGACGGGCAAAGGCCCTCGCTTTCCTAAAAGCGATGAGATTTTCGGTAGTGCTACTCCGGTCAAACTTTTTAAAAGCTCTCTTCCGTGCACGAATAGCTTCACCACACTCATGAGTCCACCATGGAACAGGACTGCGCCTAGGCCGACCCGATGTCCTCGGGATGCATCTCTCAGCAGAGTTTAAGAGCGTGGAAGTAAAATCCTCTGCTGACAAGGCAGAAGTCTCGACTCTGGTTAAATTGATTGATTATTGGGGTTTTAGGGCGCGTCGACATTCGACTCTGGTTAAAATGGAGATCTCCAGTAGGGTTTGGAATTCGGTCCAGTCTGCCTTGGCCAAATTCCACCTTGGGGGACGGCTACCTAGAACTGGATCATTCTGGTGCTGGAGCCACACTGGAAAGTGATCACTACCCAGCGGGTCATCGTGAACAGACCAGGTAAAAAGGAGAGCTAGCTGGAGACTAGCTAAGCTTAAGTAGAGAGCCGATGTCTGACCGGAGGGCGTTGTAAAATGAGTTCGTTCACCTGTGTTTAAAATACAGAGAGACTCATCGTTGATAAAAGACTCTAAAAGACGGCCCACGTGTGCCGGTAGAGACACATCCCCAGGCATGCTATGAGCAAATTAAAAATACTCGACTATCAGGACTGGTACCGGAGCTCAAGCAACAGTTGTCGCAGCTCTGCACAGGTGAAACCCCCAGGTGGCAAGTACCAGCGAAACAAATCTGTTACCTTCGCCATGGTAAGGTGCACCCGCACCGCGTACTGCCTGCAAGGAAGAAGCGCAAGCGACAGCTTGTGCGCAGGCAGGCTGTGGTGCACCGCTAGCTTAAAACGCCACCGTGGGCTATCGTATCGATTGCACGTCTTTGCCGATAAACGGCATAGCCTTAATATAAGCACGTCGATTGGCGCAACTTCGTCTCCTGGAGACAAATAGAACCTGGTTGGCCAACGTATAACAGACTGCAGGTCATGGTAAGTTGGACTTGATCCTCTACAAATCATTGTAGAATAAATACATGGGATGGATTTTAAAATCGCGCAAACACCACGACTTTAAAAAGGAGGCAGAGGCGCATATAGAATAACTAGTTTTCTGTGGCTAAACAAGTTAATAAAAATCGTACAAGGCGTCACGGCATGGACACCTAGTAAACCCGCGCAAAAGCGCTGAGAGCTAATTGTGTAAACGAAAAACTGACTAGAAGTAGTCAGCTGCAACGACTACAAACGGGCTGTCCCGAAAGCTGACCGGGCTCGCGCAGTACGTCTTCGTGTAGTCTGCCATCAGCAGGAGCTCGATCTACAGGGAACCGAGCTCGCGTGGATTTTTGTCTCGTAGCGAGGACTTCCCCCCTCCGTGGACGAGCCAGTCGGCGGCAAACCACGCTTGGTTGGCCGGCTGGGAGCGGAGGGAGGCATGTGGAGACTTAGCGCCGCCGGGGGAGTCGCCGGCGGAGGCCGCGTCTCCGCTGCTGTGAGCGACGGCGGCGGCGGCGGGGCCGGCAAACGCAGCAGTAGTGCGGGCGGGGGTGGAGGGGGTCCTAGGTAACTGGCCAGCCTGAGGACATCGGGTTTTGGCCGTGGCTCCCCACGTCGAATTGGAAAGCGAATACGAAGTCGGCACCTGGTGATCTCTTAGCCTCTCTGGCCTTCTCAACCAGGCGGGCACGCTTTGCCTCGCGTGCCCTCCCGTCCTCTCCCCTGCGCAGCGCCTCCATCACCGCAGTACGCGGGGGAGAGCGAGCCCGGCAAGTCGTCGCGCGAGTTGTCGGGAAAGAGCCCCGCCTGTCCGCACGACGGTGCTGAACTCTCGTCCAGCCGTCGTCCTCTGCTGCGTTGATAGCGGCACCGGCCAGCACCGGGTGGACGCCGCGGCTGAGACAGGGCTTGTGCCCCTGCTTCTCGGTGAGTGCGACGTTGTGTGTGGACGGGACACAGCCGACACTGTGACGGCCGGGCGGTACAGATACCGCTGCATGGCCCCGGCTGTGGTAGTCGCCGCCACCAACTGCGAGGCCGAAACTTCAGGAGCGTCAGCAACTGGGCTGCGCTCATCTCTTCAAACGACGTTCTGTTGTGACTGTGAGTGACTGAAGCCTTCTCCTTCTGGGCGTAGGACACGGTTGGGTGTGAAGCGTTGTAAATTTCACGAGCCTCTCTGAAAGAGACATTTCTGGTAGCTTTAATGGAGTTAACCTCTTTCTCTCTTAAGAGTGCTGGACATGTCTTGTCGAAGCACGTGTGCATGTTCTGCCCCTCTTTGCAGTTGACACACCGATATGTTGCCGCATCACAGTCGTCGTCAGTGTGTTCTGTGGATGCACACTTCGCGCAAATTGGACGGTTACGGCAGAAAGTCCTGGTGTGCCCAAAACGCTGGCACCGAAAGCATCTCATGGGATTTGGGGTGTAGGGTCGAACCTTGACCCGTACATAGCCCATCGTCACTTCACTCGGGAGGTCGGTACTGTTGAACGTGAGGATAATACTGTTTGTTGCTGTCATTTTTTTCCCCTCGCTTTGCCTTGATCCTGAATGCCCCCACAACACCAGAGGCCGACAAGCCCTCGACAATTTCAGTCTCGGTTGGTGTCTTTTAAGTCGTAGCAGGTGATCACACCCTTGGAAGAGTTTTTGGTCTTATGTGGGGACACAGATATATCTACGGTGGCGATTGTCCTTCTACCCTGCTCGCGGATAGAGAAAGAGAATGTGGTCAACGTCAGAGCTCTCCTGGCAGCCTCCTCTTGAGCGAATTCTACCTCAAGGGAACCACCCCGCAATGCGACGCACCTCAGAATTTTCCCCATCTTGTCACAGCCTTCCCGCCGCTGGAAGGGCGAGAGTGAAGTTAGCCTTCTCGTCTCTGAGGAGAGGACGAGAATGCGGGGGCGTGGAGTGTTCTCTCCGCGATCCCAAGGGTTTCCTATTTCCTCTGTCCGCTGTGCTGGGGGAGAGTGGGAGTCAGCCTCTTGCAGCAGTGAGATGCCGCCACCAAGATGGTCGCTTCGTCCCTCTACCGAGGTCGGGGGACGGCCGCTGGTGGTTGCCGAGGAAGGGGGAGGGGCGGCCTCAGCCGTGGAAAGGGGGTTTGAGTTGGAGGTATCCATGATTAGGTGTTGGTCTCTGCCCAGTGCCCACTCCCAGCCGACGCTCCGCAACGGCGCCACTACAAGGCCTAGGGCTGGAGAGTGGGCTGTACGCGGGCGCGTGGGACGACCCCTCCCAGAGGGGAGAGAGAGACTCACCACCCCCTCCGTTGGGCGCCGCCCTCCTCCCTTGACGGCCTTAAGCCCGAGACCCACCATGAGAGGCGGCAGTATAAGCATCCCTATACCCCGTTGCTTCGCCGATTTGCGCAACACGCAGCATATCGGACACCCGCCAGGCGCCCGCGAGTCAAAGCTATTGGATCAGTCCAACCCCACCGGAGCCCCCGGCAGCAGCCCGACAGAAAGGCTTCTAGTCGGCGCCTCCTGATGTGGCCCGGTAAGCCCTTAACGGAAATCCAGGGCACCAACTAGAGGAGGATGTTGTCGCCAAACGTCCTCGTGAGGTCCCTCCTGATGGACGCTACGAAAATTCCGCGCTGGCTAGGGGCCGTAGAGACAGTGGCTCAGCCATCCACGCGCACCCTTACGTATCAAGGGACGGGTCGACTGCGCTTAGTCGCCAAAAAAGCGCTTGCTATATACAAACGCCAGGTGTCCCTGTCACATCAAAGTACAAATGCCAGGACAAGAATAATGATGGAACGAAACGAATCCTGTTCGGGTCGGACGACTAGCATCCGACGTCAAACGCCGCCAGAGGACAAGAGGCGGAAACGCCCAGGGAAACTGAGTAGATGAGAGAGCAGGGGTCGGAGTGTGGGGTGTTCATATAGACTAGTTACGCGGGGTTGCAAATTGGACTGGGGCTGGGGCCTGAACCAGGGAGGGTGTGTAGGGGAGAATGAAGGAGGTGGATAGCTGGACCGGCAGGGGCACTAACTCCCCTTACACCGGCCGAACCGATGGCCCTGCGGGGTGTCGGAAGTATTACGTGCCGCTTGTTAGGGAAACGGCGTCACTGAGGCATATTTAGATGATAAATGACATGTGCTTCGAGATTGATGATCAGACTTGTCTCGTACCGGTTACAGGATCATGCGCGCCATCAGCATTGGCATTGGTTGCAGTCAGTGTTCGAGAGAAACTCGGCGGGCTACACTAGTAATACAGTGAGCGGATGCTTCAAGATCACGTTGTATTGGGTCAAGTCCATGGCTGCTGAGAGCCACATGCAATCGGCCGATTATGATGTAGCCTGATTGTCGCGCCCGCTGGGAAAGCCTCTGTGTAAGCGAAGCTCTTGAGAGCGCGATGACTATGAGCGACCTACTGATCAGAGAATATTTCGCAGGTGGATCGAAGCCGTTCTCTTGGACTGATCATGCTCCACTGTCCGACTACCGATAGATCACAATCTCAGGCGGTGTCGCATCATATCATACTATTTGGACTCGGTGCACACGGCTGAATCGCCCCCGAAACGACGAAAGAGATTCGACAGCGCCAAGATGCACAGGGACTCAGGCCATGAGGCACTGTGCTCTAGCGTGCGCTCCAATCGCTCGAGTAACAGTGCCTAGCTGCAGGAGGTAATGCGGGCCTGAGACTTGCTACGAATCACCGAATCGGAACTACATGACTAACGTACCAAATGACTTCAATTCCACAGCCTGCACATGTAGAGCAGGTAACATTACTACGACGCAGCTGGCGATGCGTATCAACGTATGCCACACCCCGGGTCTATACGCGCTCCAACTTATCGCGGAGCTGATTGAGTCCTGACCCTGTCGGTCGTGTTCTCATGAGCCGAGACAGCAAGGACGGACAGTCACGCAGAACGGTACTGTATGCCAGAATAATAGGTCGGGACAGTCGACAGTTCTGGTGTGCGCGACCAGAGCAATGAGAAAAGCTGAAGCTCCATTTGGGGACATATCGCGTTATAACGTGGTGAGCTAGATGCTTCGTTTGCACTCATACACTACAGTTTGCAGCTCCTTGATATGCAAAGGATTCGAAATAAGCAGACGCGTTGATTGGACTAGCCGAGACAACTATGTAGACGCCATAAGTCGATGGGGATACTGGCTGAAATGAGTATATCTTTGCGCATCTGGCCGACTTATATCACAACAGCGATACACGGACGGGTGAGATGCTCGTGTGCTAGACACGAGTACGTATTCTGTCCGACGGCGTAGACATGAGGCTGCTTTGGCCTCCGAAATCGTTTCGACGTGGAAATACTGGACATCTCAGAGATAAGGAAGTTCGCATTCATGCTTCGTTTGAAGAAAATTTCCGCTAGCGAAGACGTTGGACATTTCATATTTGCATGGGCGCCACTGATGTGGTTGAATACAAACAAATACAGACTCGTTCGAGATAGCATCCATTTTCACGATACCGCGAAAGAGGCTGTATCTGTGTATGGACGCCCACACCAAGATACGTAGATTGGCTTAGGTATGCTGTTCTGGTCGTTGACGGACTAAAGTTGCTTCGTACTCTGTGGCGTATGAAGATCAGACTGTCGAAGTACAAACGACATACAGGAGACGGTTTGTTTATGTTAAAATGCGTCAAAACGCGGAAGTTCGCTTCAGATGCTTTTTCCCTCTGAAAGTACAGTAGTTTTTAAACGCATATAAATATTTGTATATTGAATCCTTGGAAGGTAAGGATCATTATGGTGGACGTGCAGTTGCTGTAGCGTACACTCATTGGTTCTTTAATAATATGGAAATGTGTAATGCCATTTCAAATATGGGATCCAACAATACTAAATACCTATCTGTTCATACTATACCTTGGAGGTAATTTGTTAATCATACCTTTGAGAGCAATTTGTGCGAAAGGAGTTTTAATCCAAGGCTTTGGATGGAAAGTATGACCCATCAAGTAAAATACATTGTGTTGTACCCTTGACCTGGCTGTGACCTGACATGTGACCTTATTCGAATATTTATTGTATGCTTCGGATGCGTCTCATGAAGAGCTTTCTATTGCCGCCTTGCTCGTCTCGCTGCGGTTATTGGATCGGAAGATAACAAGGGGAACGTGTTCGGCTTGATGTGGTTGGTGGGAGCTCACCTGTATGTCGAAGCTTCGCGCTCCAACCGCTAGGTGGCCGCCATGGTCTCCTACATCAAAGGCGCCGACAGAGAGTGACCAATCCAGGGTAGTTCTCAGCCATGATATTTGTTAGGCAAACGGTTCCACTGGTTACTGACCACTGTGTCTTCCAGTGGCTGAGGAACACTAAGGACCCAAGGGGATGTACGCGCAACGGATTGAAGAGATTGGAGAGTTTGATTTTACAACACAATTCCGAAGAGCGGAAGAGAACAAGCACGCGGACACACTGTCCCGGGCACACGTGCGCACAACTCAAGTGACAAGTTCAGACGGAGCCACGGGAGATGACCTGAGAGAAGACAAGCTTCTGGCGGCTCAGCAAGAGGATGCAATGTTGAAGAAACTCCGGGAAGAAATCCGATTACAAAGGCCCGATGGCAGAGCTGTAAGACAATGGCGTCACCGTGGGTTTGATCCCAGAGTAGACCAACAAAGTGGACTATTGGTGGGCCTGAAGGGCAGGAAGGTATTCGTGCTAGTTCCTTCGAAATGCGTCTGGCGCCTTCTACGCCTGAAGCACGGCCGGTCCGGTCACTTTGGCTCGGCCAAAACCTGTGCATTGCTGAGACAGTCTGGGTACGTCTGGTTTGAATGGAGCGGGATGTAAAACACTACTGTCGCAGCTGTGTGATCTGTGCCAAAGCCAATGACCCGCGTAAGAAATGGAGGGCACCCATAGAGGAGACAAATCGGCCAGTGGCGCCGTGACAAGACGTGTCCGTGGGTTTGATGGGTTCATTTGGGAGAGAGACCACAGCAAGAGGCAATCGATATGTTCTTGTTGCGCTATATTTATTTACGAAGGGTGTTGAGCTCGCAGCTATTTCAAACAAGTCGGCGGAGACGGAAGCACTGCTGTTATTTATCGCCATGGGATTCCTGAATCGCTGTTGACGGATCGCGGTCTCGAGTTTGATAAGACACATGGTTATGCTGGCTAATGCTCTGGTGATCGACAAAAAGGGCGTCAGTGCTTTCCATCCACAGGCAAACGGCGCCGTGGAGAGGGTTAATCAGACGATGTGCATTTCTGCGCAGCAGGGAGCCTAAGAATATGATGGGTCGTGGGATACCCAGCTGGGTCTTGTCCGTTTCCAATATAGGAGCGTTTCCCACTCCGTGACCAGTCGGTCACCGTTCATTCTCATATATGGGCGGCATCCACGAACTCCTGAAGCTGTGCACAGCAGTGGTGGTGCGACCCGATATTCAGCGTCGGAAAGCACCTGGGCTTAAGGTCTGGTTAGAGAACTAGAGAAGGCCCACCAGTTAGTGATTGCCAGGGAGGATCAGAAAAAGAGAGCAAATGTGGAGAGGAGTCAACAATCGTCTCATTCTGTGAAAAACAAAAAGGTGACAGGGTGTTCATCAAAGTTCCAAAGAAACTGGGGCTGCCTGGAAAGCTGCAAAAACGCTGGGACGGACCGTTTGTTGTTTTTTCCTGTAGACAGGGAAACACCAATAGAGTCAAACGAGAAGACGATTTCAGAAAACGTTACATACGTCACCATGGTCAGATTAAACCCTTCCAGAGCAGGGAAGCGCGATTGCAAGGCTCAGAGTGAGTGGCTGCAGCTCAAAACCAGACGGCCGAGGAACCCTCGATTCCAACAGGATGGAATGGTTTTAGGAGGGCCCCGGTAGCACAACGAGAAAGAAGTGAGCTTGACTCAGACTCTGAGACAGAAGTTCAGCGGGAAGATCAAGAGGGAGAGAGGAGGAGGACGAGCCAGATGTAGGGGAGCAAGTCCTAGCAGAGTTCCCGCCCCCAGTTGAGGAGCCATCGCCGATGCTCCGGAGAACGGCAAGAGAGCGCTGCCCGCCGGATAAATTTGATGGATGGACGCAGTAAACCAAGCGGAGTGGTGTGGGAATGGCGAGGAAAAAAATATGTGGGGGAATGAATATGTGGAGTGGTGAATAGTGCGGGCGCCGCCCAGCGCCGCACCGCTGAGTGCGCCCGTGTCCGGCTGGGTCATGCCCGGGGGGCCGGTCACGTGATGGCGGCGTCACCGGCTCTGAACGGGGAACTGGACGCCAGTCTACGGATAACAGTGAGTGCGATCGGTGGTACCTCACATTAGTTATAGTGCTAAATGAATTCGGGAAAGACATCCATTGTTATCAATGCAATATTTTTTAATTGATTTGTAGGTATATTTTAGGATTAACTCATAACTAATGGTAGACTATTGCCCACGAACAGCCAGAAAAATTAAAAGTGGGGAGGTGCCAGAGAACAAAGTGGGAGGTGCCAGAGAACAAATGCGCGGTGTCTATGTGGACCCAGGACCGTTATAAGTCGTAACTCATGAAGACGCGCAGAAAAGGGAGAGAGCAGTGGATAATCGAAGCGCAGTCAGCTGGCTATTCACGCCGCCTGCCTGCCGTCTGTCGGTGGGTATGTGAACCGGTGATTTTGAAGCGTTTTCCGGGTGGCGCTGGGTGACGGGAATCTCACCACTTTTTTGTTTGCGTTGTTCAGTCAGGGTCCAAAAAGTGGTTCCATGATCTAAGTTTGCGGAAAAATTTTTTGCCGGCGGCGGAAACATTTTCAGGGCAGAACAAAAATGGCTGGAGAAAATAACACAAATTAACATACATTATGTGATTTGTACAGGCTGTTATTACATAAGAGAGACAGACAACCTTGCCTCACCTCGACAACCTCGTGATGGCAGCCCTGTAAAATAACAACAATGTTAAATTTTTGTCTTTTGTCTTTCCTGCCAATTGTTGTATGCTCGTCATGTCAGCCATTTTTGCACCCACACAAGGGCGGATCCAGGGGGGCCAAAGGGGCCATGCCCCCCCCCCAAACACCAAAATCGGCGCAAATTTGACACATTTTCTGAGTTTGTCGTAAAACTAGCAACTTTTACTAGGAGAAAGTTTGTTTTAAATAAAGTTATTGATGCATAAGCAACGCGAAAATCCGATGAGGTTTTTCAGAATTATGCGATAATTTTTGGGATTTGGCCCCCCCCAAACTGTCAAAATCACACTTTCTGGAATCCGCCAGTGCAACCCACAGCTAAAACAAAAACATTCTTTACAGTCCCAAAGTTTTCACGGAACAAACTTCCGGGTGGCGCTGGGTGACGGGATCTCACCACTTTGTTTGCGTTGTCAGTTGGCGGGGGGATGCGCCAAAGTTGGGAAGTGCGGTACTTTTTTGTCATTTGCAGCTGACCTCTTGTTGGAAATTGTGTTTTGTGGTTGCATTTTCTTCTACTTATCAAGGTGGGTGCATTGAGTTATTTGAGTTTGATTTCAACAGTGAAAGTAAATTCAAATTTGAATATGGTTGAAGCCAACCATTTGCTTCTGTTGAGTGCTGATGCCCATTCATTCCAATGGCTCAGACTCAATTTGATTACTTAAATACCATTTGTCAATGGTAGGTATGAACATTTTATTAAAATATAGGTAGGTACTTTGTTATTCATGGCATGATATAACTCACTATAATTCTTCTCGCCGACCGGCACGGCGCATGCTCATTCAAGCGGCGCGGAAGTGTGCTTCCATCAAAACATTGGCGTACCCCTGTCGCCCACGTGACCTACGTCAAGGTTACTAGAACAAAGGTTAGGCAGATCAATAGACGTCACTGATACTTGAAGCCAATTGTGTGCATATATATGCCAAATGCACTAATGCTGTAGAAATCGAGGATTTTAAACCTGAGGTTAATTGACCAAACTGACCCAATTTTCGGGAATCCTGTACGCTTCTTCACGAATCCGTAATGGTAACCCGGCCAAGCCACATTTTCCCAGTAGTGTCTTCAGGAGATCATCCCCAAAAAACGCAATTCCGCCGTTGGCTCTTAATGTTGAAGGCCACGGGCCACGACTTTGGTGACGTCATCCACTTAGGAATGGTCAAACACTTGGTGGGCTGGACTACGGTGACCAACGTGACTATGGCCTGACGCCTGACAGCGGCCTGATTGGTCCACCCTTGATCGGTTGTCTATAGCGACGCGATACCCGCGCCGCCCGCCGCGCCGCCTGCCTGGAAACGGTACCACTGAACTATATATATGGAAGGGGCAAGGGGTCCTGGAGCGCGGTTGCGGCCGGCCGCCACTGAATACACCCCAAAATGGCGCCGTCCACAACCGCGCGGCCCGGGTCGGGATACAGTGGGTCCTCCCCTGGGTCGGACACATCTTATTAAACCTGTCATTTAAAAGCTTTCTGTATGTCAGAATGAATCCATTTTGGGTGGGGTTTAATGGATGGATTTGATTAGCGCTCCAACTGTATAGTTTTTTATCCCAAACAAAAAATATATATTTTCCCACGTGCATACTCCGGGCCGATCATTTATCTACACATCTGTGTCTGTCCCATGTCCGTGCGACTCGTGGTTGCCGAGATAACTGGTCCGGGAATGCAGCACTAACAACCCTCAACACACTGCGCGCAATACCTCCACTGAACTGAATAATACCCCAAAATGGCGGCCGGCCACAACCGCGCGGCCCGGGTCGGGATACAGTGGGTGCCTCCCCCTGGACGGTACCCGCGGTGTCTGAACCCGGCGACATCGCCCTATGCTGACGGTGCTACCAGATGTTGTATCCTTGGCCCTTGCCCACAAGCCTGCCCGCCGCCTTCTCACGTCTTCCAATGTTCCCTCAGTCTGTATGGACACCGCCCAAAAGTGGGGAGGTGCCAGAGAACAAAGTGGGGAGGTGCTAAATGCAAACATTGTGCTAAGTGATCCAATGTAATGCCAAATATTGTAGCAAGGCATGAAATGTTCAAAATATGACTAACAATTTACAAGAAATTTGGGAATGTTAATTGGTAATGGTGCCTTCAAATGTTCACTGGTAATAAGGGTTCAAAGCAGTCTGCTGTTCATTGTAGATCAACTAAACAAACACAGTAACAGTCATGAAAAACACAACAGCCACAAAATTAAGTATTTTTACTTATGTGAACATTGGCCCATAGGTGAGGTGTGCTCATGTGCTCATGTGCTCACATACGACCCAACTGGGCTGTATCAACAACATTCTGACCATAAGTTATTACTTAATCCCTATATGATGTTCCCACGAATTAATACAAAATATTACATTTAGTAACTACAGACATGTTCCCCTAGATAATTTGCACTTAAACTAATTTTAACTTCAATAAATAATACATCAAAGCTACCTTGTGACGCCAAACTTTGTTTACTCAACAGCTAAGAGTCCTTAGTTCTTAAGTCCTAGTCCTTAACAAGGCCCTATATACTAGGTACAGTCACGATGCAAAGTCGCTCAAGGATAGCGATATGCCTAACCATCCTGTGACGTCACGTAAATGCTACTATTTCGCTACAATGTACTCAATGTTGCTAAAACACTCTAATTGACATTGTGACAGACTGACCCGCAAATCAGCTGGTAACTAATCCCTCTGTTTTGGGAATAATCGACACCAACGATTTTATTTTGAGATCTGAATGATTAAAATTGCCATTTAATTCATTGATAAAATTTTGGAATTGATTATTTCCATTCAAAGAAAACACCAAAATAACAATTATTCTCATTTTGATTCAAAAATAATGTTTCATGTATAGACAAATCAATAAAAGTGAAACATACATTATATGATTTTTGAAACATTTTCACCTAACATTTCGCGAAAAACGCCTCTGAAATCGATGTGGGAGAGATGCGCCATGTTCGAAACTCAGAATTGCTGCCAGATTTTTATCGTCCTTTTTTGAAGTCGGTTTTATAGAAAAATTAAGCTTTTGGAGGCAACCACTCAATTACGCACACATATAAACGACATTTTTGTATCCATTGATGATAACCATGCTTAATCAAACGATCACAATTGCAAAATATTGTGTATCCAAAAAGGCTTGTTTGGCTCTATTATCTATTAGCCCTTGTAAATCTACCATCCTGTGACAACACACAAAGGATTTGGCAGCAAAATGGCGGAACCATTGCGGCTATGCAGATGACACCCCCCTGGTCCTTAAGTCCTTAGAGCTGCGTTATTATGATTTAATGCAACCAGGGCGACTCGGGGTAGTACAACCAGGGAGACAAATTGCAATCCGCAAAAAATTATCAACAAAGGAAAATGTGTCATTTTCCAAGGAGGTTGAAGGCCGCAAAGGAGGCACCATACTCAACCCCTCATGAAGCCAGAGGCCGTGTATCAACCCAACCTCCATAAAGTTTAAGTTAGTTTTGGTTATGACATTACGGCTGCGCTGCTGAGACGCTCGTCATAAACTCCAGCCAGCGGAACTAGGCAGGCCCGCGGTACTGACGTTACGTTATAAGACTGCAGTCTAGTCACATGACATGACATGCATGGCTGCACGTGGCAGCGCAGTATTCTATGACCGTGATGGTGGATTCACTCCAGGAAGAAGCTGTAAGGTAATGGTACAGAATAGTGTAGAAACATGCAGTGTCCAAATAGTTAACTTAGTGAAGAAACAGTTAAGTTTTGAAACATAAAAACACTGGGAATATCGTTGGAATGACCTGATCTTGACCTAGGGCCTTGGGTCTTGACGCAAACTGAAACGCCCTCACCGAGAATTAAGGCCGAAGTCGGAGAGAGAACATACGGAACATACAACGCGGCGCCAAAGGTTACTACAAGGCGATGTGTTACAGGCCTTACAGCAGCGACTCACGGACACAGTAGTTTTGACGTCGGTCGTTTTAATATATACCATGCAACCACGAAGATTAGGGATATCGTGGTGCGACACACTGAATAGAAAATTGATATAAAAATGTGCCTTCTAAAATGACGACCTCACGCCCAAGGCTATAGAACAACAGGTTGTCTCGTTCCTACGTCACCAGCTCTACACTAGAATCTAGGTTATATACTACACATGTTTAGCATACTTCTAGTGCTACAAAATAAATCAATTATATTCTTACGAAAAACTGAACAATAATGGTGTACTGAATTGAAGAGCGAAATAATACAAAACGAAATATCATTCGGTAATGGAATTGCTGTAAAATACGTGAATCATGACATTTGAATATTTCAAGCATTATGGTTCATACGAAGAAACCATCCATGAATTGCCAGATGTTCGATTAGTTGAGATCAGTCGAGCTCCTCTGGTCCACATCTAACCTCACAAGCTAACCTCACTCGTGTCTCACTCATTGAGACGCATGAAATGCTCTAAGGCCTATAAAATGCGGGGCGGGCTCAAAACGCCCTTAAGGGTTGCTCCAATCACGAAAATAATGGTCTCATTCAATTCCTCTGGTCCATATCTGACATCCACACTTTCTAATCTTACATTGAGAGCCTTTTATGGTCTCAATGAAGTGAGGCACGAGTGAGGTTCCTAGTGCGGAGGTTAGATGGACCAGAGGGATCGAATGAGACCATTATTTACGTGATTGGAGCAACCCTTAAGGGCGTTTTTGAGGCGCCCCGTCCTTTGATAGCCTTTGAGAGCCTTTTATGGTCTCAATGAAGTAAGGCACGAGTGATGTTACTAGTGCGGAGGTTAGATATGGACCAGAGGAATCGAATGAGACCCTTACTTTCGTGATTGGAGCAATCCTTAAGGGCGTTTTGAGGCGCCCCGTCCTCTTTATAGCCCTTTGGAGAGCATTTATGGTCTCATATGAAGGTGAGGCACCGAGTGAGGTTACTAGGAGAGGAGGTAAGATATTGACCCAGAGGAATCGATTGAGGACCATAGTTTTTGTGATTGGAGCAACCCTTAAGGGCGTTCTTGAGGCGGCCCCGTCCTTTTAGCCTTTGAGAATGGCCTTTGAGAGCCTATTTATGGTCTCAATTGAAGTGAGCACGGAGTGAGGTTACTTATTGAGGAGGTTAGATTATGGACCAGAGGAATTCGAATGAAGACCTTATTTTGTGATTTGAAGCACCTTAGGTCGTTTTGAGGCGCCCCGTCCTCTTTATAGCTTAGTGAGAGCATTTTTATGGTCTCAATGAGGTGAGGCACGAGTGAGGTTACTAGAGAGGAGGTTCGTATGGACCAAGAGGATCGGAATGAGGACCATTAGTTTTCGTGATTGCGAGCAACCCTTAAGGTCGTTTTGAGTGCCCGTCCTTGTATAGCCTTGGAGAGCCATTTTTAGGTCTCAATGAGGTGAGGAGCACGAGTGAGGTTACTAGTGAGGAGGTTTAGATGGGACCAGAGGAATCGAATGAGGACATCTATTTTTTGTTCATTGAGCAACCCTTAAGGGCGTTTTGAGGCGCCCCGGTCCTTTTATAGCCTTTGAGAGCCTTTTAATGGTCGCAATGAAGTAAGGCCACGAGTGAGGTTACTAGTGGAGGAGGTTAGTATATGGACCAGCAGGAAATCGAATGAGACCATTATTTTCGTGATTGGAGCAGCCCTTAAGGGCGTTTGAGGCGCCCCCGTCCTCTTATTAGCCTTGGAGAGCATTTATTGGTTCTCAATGAGGTGAGGCACGAGTGAGGTACTAGTGAGGAGGTTAGATATGGACCAGAGGAATCGAATGAGACCATTTATTTCGTGGATTTGAACAACCCTTAAGGCCCGTTTTGAGGTCGCCCCTCCACGTGAAGGCACGAGTGAGGTTACTAGTGAGAGGTTAGATATGAACCAGAGGAATCGAATGATACCATTTAATTTTTCGTGATTGGAGCAACCCTTAAGGGCGTCTGTGGCGCCCCGTCCTTTATAGCCTTTGAGAGCATTTGAGAGCCTTTTATGGTCGCAATTGAAGTGAGGCACGAGTGAGGTTACTAGTGAGGAGGTTAGATATGGACCAGAGTAATCTAATGAGACCAATTAGTTTCGTGATTGGAGGCAAGCCCTTTAAGGTCGTTTTGAAGGCCGCCCCGTCCTTTTATAGCCTTGGAGAGCCATTTTATGGTCTCAATGAGGTGAGGCACGAGTGAGGTTATTAGTGACGGAGGCTTAAATATGGACCAGAGAATCGAATGAAGACCATTAGTTCCGTTGATTGGAGCAACCCTTAAGGGCGTTTTGAAGCGCCCCGTCCTCTTATAAACCTTGGTGAGCCATTTTATGGTCTCAATGAGCTGAGGCACGAGTGAGGTTACTAGTGAGGAGGTTAGATATGGACCAGAGGAATCGAATGAGACCATTATTTTCGTGATTGGAAGCAACCCTTAAGGGGCGTTTTGAGGCGCCCCGTCCTTTTATAGCCTTTGAAGAGTCTTTGAGAGCCTTTTATTGGTCTCAATTGAAGGTGAGGGCACGAGTGAAGGGGACTAATGAGGAGGCTAGATATGGACCAGAGGAATCGATTGAGACCATTATCATCGTGATTGGAGCAACCCTTAAGGGCGTTTTGAGGCGCCCCGTCCTTATATAGTCTTTGAGAGCATTTTATGGTCTCATATGAGGTGGAGGAACTAAGTGAGGCTTACTTTGTTGAGAGGTTAGATATGGGACCAGAGGAATCGAATGAGACCAATTTATTTTCGTGAATTGGCAACCCTTAAGGGCGTTTTGATGATTGACCGATGATTTGGGCGAAGGGCGCTTCAACTCAATGGTTATGGGCGCCCAATAAGGGCGTTTTGAGGCGCCCCGTCCTTTTATAGCCTTTGAGAGCCTTTGAGAGCCTTTTATGGTCTCAATGGAAGTGAGGCACGAGTGAGGTTACTAGTGAGGAGGTTAGATTATGGAAACCAGAGGAATCGAATGAGACCATTTATTTCGTGATTGGAGCAACCCTTAAGGGGCGTTTTGAGCGCCCCGTCCCTTTTATAAGCCTTTGAGAAGCCTTTGAGAAGCCTTTTATCGGTCTCATGAAGCGAGCACGCAGTAAGGTTACTAGAGAGGAGGTTGGATTATGGACCAGAGAATCGAATGAGACCATCTATTTTGATTGGAGCAACACTAAGGGGCGTTTTTGAGGCGCCGTTCCGCTGCCCGTCCGTGACCTTTGAGTTTGACCTTGAAAGATGACCTTCAAGGTCAAAATAATTGCGTTTTTTGTGGTACCAGCTGCCCCTGAGTTGACCCTGATAGAGCTTTTGAAGCGAATCGGTACTCGACGCTGAATACGAATCCGAATACGACGCTAACTTCACGGACATACACAATACGGCAGCGCCGCAGTGTAAAGTATGACGTAATAAGAAGCTAAGGAGCTGTTCCCATAAAGGCTAAGGAGCGGCTCCAATGTCAATTGGCTATTGCCACTTTGCCTATTGTAAAAGTGGCGGAGCAGACCCCCCTGAACAAGACTATAGAACAAATTTATACACCGTGAGAACAACAAACTTACAGCAAGGGGGTGACACTACTTGAGCGCCCTATAGGACGCCTTATAAGAGCCGAAAATACTCGTTGTGACGTCACCGGAGGCTGGCGCGCGGCCGGCTGGCGCGCGGCCGGCTGCCGGCGCGGCCGGCTGCCGGCGCTGCCGCCACGCCGGGCGCTATATGGCCCATGGCAGAGGTGTAGCAATGGAGGTCCCTAGGGTCCCTATGTACCCCCTTGGGACATGGCCCCTTGGATTGGACAAAAGTTATTTGTTTAAGAACGTCCCGAGGTCCCCTCAGATCTGCAACGCCATCTTAGACCAACCGAGCGCTTTCTCAGATCAGACTACGGCACTCTCATGTCTGGAAAAGGCTCTCTAGAGTCTAGACAGGCCCAGGGCCCCGACAAGCTAGCCAAGGTCCCCCTCAAGCCGGTCGAGGGCCCCTCGAGCTGGCCAAGGGCCCTTCAAACTGGCCAAGGTCCCCTTAAGCTGACCGAAGGCCCCTCAAGGTGGCTGAGGGCCCCCTCAAGCTGGCCAAGGACCCCTAGAGCTGAAAAGGGCCCTCTTATGATGGCCCCTCGAGCTGGCTGAGGGCCCCTACCCAGCCAACAATTAAGTTGGGTACTGCTCGGGCAACTTGGGCTAGCATGGGCATAGCCCGGTTTGCCCAACTTACGAGTTTCTCTTATTGGGTCCAACTCGGTTTTCGCCTGGGCAGCTAACCAGCTTGGGCAGGCCCGAGTTGAGCCCAACAATTATTATCGGGCTTATATTGGGCATGCCCGACCAAAATTCATGACTTGATGGTGATGACGTTCATGATGACGTTTATTGGTGTTTAAAGGCTGAGGTGACTGCTCAGATGTAAATTATAAATACATAAATAAATAAATAAAAATAAAATACCGAAAAATTGATCAGTTTCAGCTCGGGCCTTGCTCGGGTTGGCCTGATCAGGCAGCCCAGGCTGTAACTTGGGGTCCTGCCCTGGCGTAGTGTTTCATCGCCAGGCAGGACCCAATTACCAGCCTGGGCTCAACCCAACCTATTGGTCGGCAACCCGAGTGCTGCCCAATTGGGATCCCAATCAGATATGCTGGCACGATCGTTGCTGACCAAGGGGCCCTCTCAGATGCTGCTCCGAGGGCCCCCTTGGGCTGGCCAAGATTCCCGGCCCCTCGACTGGCCAAGGGCTCCCTCGAGCTGGCCAAGGGGGCCCCCTCGACCCTGACCAAGGGCCCTCTTCAAGCTGGGCTGAGGGAAACCCCTCAAGCACGGCTCGAGGGACCTTCGAGGGTTGGCCGAGGGCTCCCTCAAGATGGTCGAGGGCCCCCTCAAGCTGGCCAAGGGCCCCGTAAGCTGGCCGAGGGCCCCTCATGGTGACTGAAGCCCCCTCGAGCTGACCAAGGGCCTCCTCAAGCTGGCTTGAGTTCCCCCCAAGGCCGGTTGAGGGCCCTCTGAAGATGGGCGAGGGCCCCCTCGAAGGGGGCTGGAGCTCCCTCGAAACTTCCCCCAGCCAACAATTAAGTTGCGGTACCTTGCTCGGCACACTCGGGCTTAACATGGGCATAGCCCGGTTTGCCCAACTTACGAGTTTCTTTGATTGGGTCCAACTCGGTTTTCGCCTGGGCAGAACCAACTTGGGCATGCCTGAGTTGAGCCCAACAATTATTATCGGGCTGAAATTTGGCTTGCCCGACCATAATTCATCACTTGGGCAGGCCCGAGTTGAGCCCAACAACGCGGCTTTCCACTATTATCAGGCTTAAATTGGGCATACCCGACCAGAATTAATTGATCGGGCACAGCTCGGGTTCGTCTTGGGCATGGCGCATTGATGTCGTTTTCTATATGACTGGGGACCAAAGTGCTACCAATATTAATACGTTAATAATTACCGAGATTTTTACCAAATTATTTGTTGATCGAGCACAATGGTTTAATCCCATTGTGCCCGATCAGTGCCCAAGTTAATTGTTGGCCGGGCTAGATTTTTTAACCATGACATGTTGCATGATAAGAATTACTTAAAAATAATTATAGCATTGGAAAAAACTCAGCAAATACCGATCATTTTCATAAGACATCGCCCATTCCATTCACCATTGTCACAGACCGATCGCGGATGCTGGGTCATGTGCAGTGATGAAAATTGTTTACCTTTTCATTTAAGCATATGACCTTGTTGTATGAAATACTTCTTTCTAATATTTTTAGTGTTTTAGTGTTATTAACGAACAAACTTTTGCTGAAAATCATGTTTTAACATGTATTGACCTCTACAGCCCAAACCATTGACCTGAGGTAATTTATGATGCAACGGTGGCGAGAGGAAATTAACGCTGCTTTACAGTACGTTTATGGATTCCTCCTAGCTGCCATAGTTTCCGAGATAATGGCAAGGTTTCCTAAAAATATCATGTCTTGTCAAAAATGACTGTTGATTACGTCATTTGACCTTGAAGATAGTGACTCAAGGTCACCCAAATTTCACAAAATACAATTCATTGTCGACCCTAACCACACACCAAGTTTTATGTTTCTGGCTCTTATGACAGCCGATATCTGAAGGTGGGGGGGGGGGACGAATAAGCCCCCTCCGACAGATTCGTATACCTTTCATCTCTCCAGGAATAGGGTTAAAGTCCTGGGCCAATAGGTGACCTCTGAGGTCATGTCAAAGACCGAAATGTGACAAATCATAAATGTGTGAAAATTGAATACTGATCGAGCCAAAATGGTAAAGAAACATCTCATTATGCTATATACATGCCAAATTTGAAATCAGCGTCACAAAATGACCTAAAAACAAACAAATTAAAAAAGGTCATGTCAGGTCATCTGAGGTCAGTGACCTCGGCTGACCATTAAAAGCACATGACCCCCATGGTGAAACATATAACTATGTAAAATGGCTCCAATTTTTGAAATCAGCGTCAAAAAACTGTCCTAAAAGCGGCCAGAAGCCCCAAAGTCATCGGAGGTCATCGGAGGTCAGTGACCTCAGAAAAGATCAGTCGAGCTCACAATCTCAGCCGAAGACGCACCTGTCACCTGGAAACACCTTTGCATTTGCTACTGAACGTCAAACACTCGGCAACTTAACATGTAACAAGAATCGATACTACGGGACGCCAGTTTCACCTGATATGACCTTGAAAAACAGGTCATAGGTCACGGGTCATGCAAGTTGAATGTTCGAAATTTTTAGAGTATGTATAAAATTGTTCAACAGTAGGGTACTGAAAGTTTCATCGCGATTGGTTACAAACTACGTGAGTTATTTGGGAAAAACCGAGGGGGCATCCACCCCCAACCCGGGTGAAGGTTAACCCGCCATCGGCTGGGGGGGGGGGCGAAAAACGCCCCCTTCAGGGATTTTCACAATAGCTCACAAACGAACAGGGCTATCAACGCCAAACTTCCGGTACCTTATCCGTCATCAATTTGGCGTCTTCAATGCAATTTTGTTCAAAAATCGTCTACATTATTTCGAGTTATATCGAGTTTAGTGACGTCACTACACACCACTTTGGCGCAAATATCAGCTTTGAAGCATTACTAGGCTGTACAAAGAGTAGGCACACTCCCTTTAAGCAAAATGCAATTCAAAAACGCCAAAAGATAGCTAATTACAAGGGGTAGAAAATGTCTTTCTCGGATTTGTAAAACTTTTTGTTTTTGACCCCCCAAAAAACAAAAAATACTTTTTTTGGAAAAAATGCACACAAAATCAACATTTTTTATTATTTTCAAAAAACCGGAAGATATATAAGAGAACCACATTGTAAGATTGGTACCGGGTCCCAGGTCAGAGTAGACCTGCGCCCAGCTGTGACCTCGATACGCCCCTGCGGCGGTGACCGACCGTCGCCAGCCGGCTAATACAGATCACGACAGAGGCTCGGCTTGTGTGGAGGGGTGCGGTCTCGTGGCGGCTGAGCGGTGGCGGACGGTTGTGGCTGTGGTGGCCGAGTTCATAACATGGCGCGGTCGGTATAATTCTACGCATCACTTTCTGCAAGTATGAGTGACTCCGAAAAGCAAGTGTCCAGACTGGCGGACCTGCTAGCAAAACAGCTAGAAGCCTCTGCGAAACGGGAAGAGATTGCTGGCGGACCATGGTAGAGAAGCTGGTGAATGCGGAACAACTGCAACGCAACGAAGGATAATTGTGGCCATTCCCCAGCCCCAGCCAGCTATGAGAGGCCCTGTGAGCGTTCCCATACCACACGAGTTACCGTCATCAGTGTCACTGCGGGAATTTAATGCATGGAGACATAAGCTGCAAAATCACGCAACCTCCCAGCGATGGTCACTACTACCTACCTGTGAGCAGCGATCAGCATTGTTGGCTTTTGTGAGTGACGACTGGTCAAGAATCGTCCGCTTTCAGTTGTCCATCCCGGGTGATGCAGATCTCGATACATCATTAGATGCTATGCAGACTTATTTGAGAGAACAGCGTAACGTAGTTCTGGACAGAAGAGATTTTCACCTCCGGCGGCAGGAGCAAGGAGAGTCCTTTGATGAATTTGGTCTGTGCCCTTAAGGAGCTGGCTGATAGTGCGATTTTCTGCCACCAATGTATGTGATGACCGCTTAGAGACCAAATTGTCATTGGAATAAGAGACGAGGAAACATTGAAGCGTCTATTGGAAATCAAAGATGTCCCTCTGAAGCAGGCTGTTGACATATGCCGTGCATGCGAGAGTGCTTCCAGGAACACAGCCGATCTACGCGGGGCAGCTGCTCCGTCGCTTCAGAAGATGTCGCAATACAAGCGAGACCAGCGAGAAGACTCCAGGGGCCGCTCACGGCCTCGTGCGCCATCACCGTGGCCGGACCGGCGCGGCCGCGGACTCGACTCCAGCCTCAAAAGTCCCGACCGAGATCCGCCGCTGCGCTGGTCGAAGTGTGGAGGGTGCGGTCGGCGGAGCCACCGCGACCGCAGCACATGTCCAGCGGTAAGCAGATCGTGCTACAAATGTGTGTTACAAGGCCATTTTGCTAATGTCTGTCGCCGCTCGTCACCGTTTCAGTCTCGTTCCCCATCGCGTCAACGAGTCCGAGCTCAAGTGTAGCGTACCAGGCCAGATCATCTTCGGCACACGCTGACCCCGTCATTGCAGACGTGCTCAGCGGTGCACACGCTCGTCCGGCACCAAAAATCCAGGTACACTTCGTCCATGCAGATGGTGCAGGAACGGTTACTTGTGTGGCTGATTCCGGCGCTGACGCCACAGTTATGGGACCAGATGCCGCCAAACGATACTATACAACGTTGTTGATCTGATCGTCGTTCACTTTTGACAATATATTCAAGTTACTTTGCTAGCGGAGTACATAGCCCTGAACATGTGTGGGGAGCTTTGTGTCTCGTTTGCGGCTGAATGACCGCGAAACCAGCACTGTTGTGTCTGTCATCACGGAGCTACAGGGAGTGCTTGTCAGCTGGTTTGACTCGATTGCGCTCGGTATCCTACCGAATGACTTTCCCGCCTCCATATACATGCGCACGATGCGTCAGTCAACCGCAGACGCCGAACGCAAGCACGGCTGCGCCAGATCTTTGTCAACGCAGTACGCACCCCAGCTGACTACAGCCATTCGGAGCGACATGACGTCATCAACGGCGACGGACTCTACTCAGCCATCCGGCTGCGCTGACCGAGTCAAGATGGCGCACACCTCGCAAAGTGGCGCCACCTCAGCAAGTGGCGCCATCTCAGCAAATGGCGCCATCTCGACCGCCACCATCGGCTGCACGTCAGTCGGCGGCAACAACCAGCCCAAGCTCGGAGCTGCATGCATCCGCCACATCAACAGCTGCAACAGGTGAGAGATCTCGGAAACCACCTGAAGTGTTGCTGCCTACATGGCCTCATGATTACGACCCATCTAATGAACAACTTGCCACAGAAGCATGCCTCAGCTATAATGACTGCATACCCTGAAGCGTTCGGTTCATCCCCTACACTCCGAGCAATGTCTGGAGAACCCATGCGAATTGAGCTCACTGCAGACGCACAGCCTCATACCGTGACTGCCGCGCGACCGATCCCTTACTGCTGGAGGGAGGAGATCAAATCTCAACTCGATGAGCTGGTTGCTCAGAAGGTGATTGAGCCAGTGGATTATCCCACTGCCTGGTGCCACCCTATCGTGCCAGTGGCCAAAAAAACGTCAGGAGTGCGTCTAACCGTCGATCTGACCCGACTGAACAAGTATGTGCGACGTCCCGCATATCCCGTTCNATCAGCATTGTTGGCTTTTGTGAGTGACGACTGGTCAAGAATCGTCCGCTTTCAGTTGTCCATCCCGGGTGATGCAGATCTCGATACATCATTAGATGCTATGCAGACTTATTTGAGAGAACAGCGTAACGTAGTTCTGGACAGAAGAGATTTTCACCTCCGGCGGCAGGAGCAAGAGAGTCCATTTGCATGAATTTGTCTGTTGCCCTTAAGGGAGGCGTGGCTGATATGTGCGTTTCTGCACCAAATGTTATGGCATGACCGTCTTAGAGACCAAATTGTCATTGGAATAAGAGACGAGGAAACATTGAAGCGTCTATTGGAAATCAAAGATGTCCCTCTGAAGCAGGCTGTTGACATATGCCGTGCATGCGAGAGTGCTTCCAGGAACACAGCCGATCTACGCGGGGCAGCTGCTCCGTCGCTTCAGAAGATGTCGCAATACAAGCGAGACCAGCGAGAAGACTCCAGGGGCCGCTCACGGCCTCGTGCGCCATCACCGTGGCCGGACCGGCGCGGCCGCGGACTCGACTCCAGCCTCAAAAGTCCCGACCGAGATCCGCCGCTGCGCTGGTCGAAGTGTGGAGGGTGCGGTCGGCGGAGCCACGCGACCGCAGCCCTGTTCAGCGGTAGCAGATCTGCTATAAATGTGGGCTTACAAGCGCCATTTGGCTTAATGTCTGTCGCCGCTCGTCACCGTTCAGTCTCGTTCCCCATCGCGTCAACGGAGTCCGAGCTCAAGTGCAAAGACGTTACCAGGCCAGATTCATCTCGGGCACACGCTACAACCCCGTCATTGCAGACGTGCTCAGCGGTGCACACGCTCGTCCGGCACCAAAAATCCAGGTACACTTCGTCCATGCAGATGGTGCAGGAACGGTTACTTGTGTGGCTGATTCCGGCGCTGACGCCACAGTTATGGGACCAGATGCCGCCAAACGATTAGGTGTTGATCTGTCGTGTCTTGACCAATCCAATCGGGGAACCAAGTTTTCTGCAGCGGGTCATCAGCCACTGACATGTGTGGGGAGCTTTGTGTCTCGTTTGCGGCTGAATGACCGCGAAACCACACTGTTGTGGTTTCTGTCATCACGGGCAGCTACAGGGAGTGCTGTCAGCTGGTTGAACTCGATTCGCTTCAGGTATCCTACCGAATGACTTTCCCGCTCAGATACAGCACGTAGCGCAGTCACCGCAGACGCCGACGCAGCCCGCCTGCGGCCAGACTTGCAGCGCAGTACGCACCCCAGCTGACTCAGCCATCGGAGCGACAGTGCGTCATCAAACGGCGACGGACTTGCTACTCGCCATCGGGCTGCGCTGCCGAGTCAAGGTGGCGCCACCTCAGCAAGTGGCGCCATCTCAGCAAATGGCGCCATCTCGACCGCCACCATCGGCTGCACGTCAGTCGGCGGCAACAACCAGCCCAAGCTCGGAGCTGCATGCATCCGCCACATCAACAGCTGCAACAGGTGAGAGATCTCGGAAACCACCTGAAGTGTTGCTGCCTACATGGCCTCATGATTACGACCCATCTAATGAACAACTTGCAGAGCATCCACAGCATAATGACTGCATACCCTGAAGCGTTCGGTTCATCCCCTACACTCCGAGCAATGTCTGGAGAACCCATGCGAATTGAGCTCACTGCAGACGCACAGCCTCATACCGTGACTGCCGCGCGACCGATCCCTTACTGCTGGAGGGAGGAGATCAAATCTCAACTCGATGAGCTGGTTGCTCAGAAGGTGATTGAGCCAGTGGATTATCCCACTGCCTGGTGCCACCCTATCGTGCCAGTGGCCAAAAAAACGTCAGGAGTGCGTCTAACCGTCGATCTGACCCGACTGAACAAGTATGTGCGACGGTCCCGCATATCCCGTCGTTACCGCATTATGCCATCGCCGCTATCGGAACTGAGGCGCGTGGAATGACAAACATTGTGACGCAAAAACATGGCTACTTTCAGCGTGGAAGATCGCAGAGGACATGCCAGGACCTACATGTTTCATGTCACCATGGGGGCGCTTTAAGTTTCTACGCGGAGGTCCAAGGCCTCATTCTTCGACAGGTGACTACTACAACCTTCAAAGGTGACCCAAATCCTTGGGGACATCCACAAACGACAAAATTGTGGACGAACCTCCTGGCGTTGATGGGCCACCTAACCACGAACACTGCAGCACTCATCTCCATGTCCAGCGCTGTAACGCGGCAGGGATCACAAACTCAACCGAAAAGTTCACTTTGCCAAGAACAAGCATCGACTACTGCGGGTACATCATCTCTGCCCATGCTACACTTCTGACGCACGCAAGACGGAAGCCATATCTAAATTTCCACCCACAGAACATTCACTGACCTCAGATCGTTTATCGGCCTCACTAAACCAGCTGGGACCATTTCTAGCGATCTCGCCCACAGCGCACCCAACCCACTGCGAGATTCCTGAAGCCCAGCAACATTCTGGAGATGGACTGCGCAACATGAGGCAGCCTTTCGAAGCGGTGAAAGCGCATTGGTTCGCCACCGACGCTCGCGTTCTTCGACCCGACACTGCCTACCAAACTTCAAACCGACGCCTCCAAGACGCGAGGTATGGGATTCGCGCTCCTACAGCGACACGACGACACGTGGCGTCTCGTACAATGTGGATCCCGGTTCATATCTGACGTTTGAATCAGGTATTCTGCTGGGCGAGATCGAGATGGCAGCATGTGTATGGGCATGTCAGAAATGTAGAACATATCTCGCTGGTCTACCCTACTTCGATGTTGTGGTAGATCACCGGCCATTAGTGCCAATCTTAAACAGTAAAGGTCTGAACGAGATAGAAAATCCACGCCTACAGCGCATGAGGGAAAAGATGAGCATGTACAGCTTCCATGCCAGCTGGCAAAAGGGTTCTGACCACTGTATACCAGATGCCCTCAGTCGTGCTCCAGTGCAAGATGCTGTAGCTGAAGACGAGGTGACTCACGATGGAGAAGACGCCCTGCACCAGACCGTGACGGCCAGCTTGCTCGCTGTCTGCGAGGACGGCACGCGGCTCACTCCACTGCAGGACAGGACGCTGGAGAAGATACGCGCCGCGGCAGCCCGCGACCCGGAGTATGCCGCACTTCAGAGGCTAATCTTGACGGGATTCCCGATCACCGGCCAAGATCACAGCCATTCACTTGCGTCGTATTGGGTGTCCGCTCGAATGTTGCTTTGGATGAGCGGACCTAAATTGTATACGGCCCCCGTCTTGTCATTCCCAGAGTCTACCGGCGAGAGAACACTAACCCGGCTACATGATGGACATCAGGGCCAATCAACCGCACGAAAAGGACGGCGCGTCAAACCGTGTTACTGGCCTGGCATCGATCGCGACATCGAGAACACGGTACAGTCCTGCTGGCAGCTGAACCGTCGGTATGACCTAGCCAACCGAACGAGCCATTGTGGCAAAATGATGCCCCACCAAGCCGGGTGTTCGAATCTGTATCAGCAGATTACTTCCACGTGGCAGGAAAAACATATTTGGTATATGTCGACAGGAAGTCGGGCTGGCCTCACGTCGTGTCGTGTCCCCGAAATGCAGCATCCGCGCATCATCTCACCTGTGTCCTGCGCTCTGTGTTCGCAGACACGGGAGTTCCCGTGCTGCTGAGAACTGATGGTGGCCCACAGTTCACGTCCAGCACGGTCCGTCGGTTCCTGCAGCAGTGGGGTGTACGGCACGAAATGTCGTCCCCTGGCTACCCTCGCTCTAATGGCCACGCAGAGAGCGCCGTCAAGTCGGTCAAACGACTAATCCAGACGACGGCTACAGGAGGCCTGGACAGCGACGAGTTCGCCAGAGCACTCCTGGAGCTCCGCAACACCCCGCGAGCCGACGGCAGATCACCTGCACAGGTCCTGTTCGGCCACCCGCTGCGTCATCTGTCCGGCACATCACCGATCATTCGCCGCAGAGTGGCAGCGCAAGGCCGACGAGTGCGACACCCGAGCAACCGAAATGCGTGAGCAGGTGAAAGCTCGGCACGACGCCTCGGCACACCCACTCCACCCTCTGCGCATCGGGAACGTCGTCGACATCCAGGACTTCACCACACGGCGATGGGACAGAACCGGAGTGATCGTCGGCATCGGATCCAGACGCACGTACCTTCTCAAGTTGAAGAGCGGCCGCATCCTCTGGCGAAATCGACGATTCCTCCGCCCACATCGGCCGCTCATCGAACACTCAAGCTGGCCTGCCGGTGCTCCGACGTCAGCGCCGCCCACCGCCCCGTCGGCCGCGGCTCCCAGGCCTGCCGCTCAGACGGCGGCCGCCGCTCCGACGCCCAGCACAGCCGCACCAGTCGCACAGGCACCTCGCCGCGGGAGTCGGTCACGGCAACCGCCTGATCGGCTCACAGTTACATGGGGTCCGAAAACGTATGTAAAGTAGTGAATCGACAGGACTCCTGCATGGTATATCAATGTTGATTTGTCAATACTGTCGTAAATTTGTAGTGATATGTGAGCCTAGGCCATCTCTGTCGATTTGGATGGAGGGTGTAAGATTGTAACGGGTTCCAGGCTCAGAGTAGACCTGCGCCCAGCTGACTTTGACCTTCGATACGCCCCTGCGGCGGTTGACCGGACCGGTCGCCAGGCCGGCGGCCGGCCGGCTAATACAGATCACGACAGAGGCTCGGCTTGTGTGGAGGGGTGCGGTCTCTTGGCGGCTGAGCGGTGGCGGACGGTTGCGGCTGTGGTGGCCGAGTTCATAACAATTGCCAAATTCGAGCATAGTTCGTTTTGCTTGAAAGACTATCACTAAGTAAAAAATGGATATATTTTTTTAAATTTGGTTTGTATGTTGCTTAAACACCACTATTTATAATTGTTTTCGCATTTATTCCGGTTTTTGTTGTGACTCAAAAACAAAATGGCATAAAAAAAATAAAAATAAAAATGGGGAAAAAATGAAATTTTGAAATTTCCGATTTTTACCATATGCAATTGCTATTTTTTAGGGTGTTTTTAGTTTATTATTAAGTGTAACCATTTTACAGCTGCTTAAAACTTGAGTGATTTTGTTGCTAAATTCAAGAAACGTGACGTCACAAAACAGTGTGTATCCAACTCCCAAAAATTTGAAACATTGTCAAATTTTTCAACCGATGTAAAATTTATTTGCAGGAAGGTACTGACAGTTTCAGGTTGATATCTTAAATGGTTTGTAAGTTATCGCGAACAAACGGCAGGGGGGGGCAATATTCCCCCCGGTCAAGCGCGGGTTAAAAGCCGCAAGTATCCTTCCAGTTAATCGTTTTGCAATGGCTAAGCATGTCTGCCAGATGTTGGTCCAGTGACAACAACCCGCTCAGATCACGCCATAGGTGGCGAGAAGTTTCGGGTAGCGCTCTCCCACGTGAGTCTGACAGAAGTTGGTCCGACAAAACGCCAAAAGGTGGCGAGGTGTGTCGGGTAGCGCTCTGTTCGTGTGTCTGACAGACAGAGACTATCATGGGTGCCCAAACCCCAAGCCCAGCCCAGCCGAAGCCAATGAACACCAAGCCCAGACCCAGACCAGACCCATCCAAATTCATAATATTGATACCCCTGCCTATTGGGGCCCATTCAGATAAGGCAGATAATTATTTTCACAAATTTTGCAACAATTATCCTTGAATGTTGACTTTCATAATGTTTACAAGAAATAATATCAGGCACCTGTGTGTTGCTGTTGATTTGGACATATCGTTCTCTTTTCGGTCAACATTATCATATTGGATCAGACTTAGGATCAGACATGACTTAACAATTTTACTGCTCTATTACTTACCACGACTTACTGTTGTCATATAATTGCCAAAGTCTATTGTTTGAGTGTCCTATATCATTTAAAAAACATAGTTACCTGGTTAAGCATCTGGTTGTCAAGTAAAAAAGAACGCTTAGAGACATTGTTCTAAAATTGCCACACCCATGCCCGCCCAGTACCAGTGTGTTTCATGGGCTGGGTGCACCCATGGGTGCCCACTCAATTCTTCCGATTGTCTGGGCGGGTATGCATTTTCGAACTTTGCATGGTACTGGTGGGCCTGTGTATTGACAATTTTTTCATGTCAATTGCCGTTATTTTTTACTTGACAGCCACCCAGCTAACAAATTGACGTTGTCGCTAGTTGTGAAAAGGTTCAACACAACTACACAACGTTGTGATAGTGTAATTTTGTAGAACTCCCAGGAACGTTGTCAAAACGTTTTACCTGTGACGCTCACAAAACGTTGAACCAACGTGCTACAAAACGTTACTTTTGATAAGCATAGCTAACTACTTAACCCGTGGTTGATCATAAATCTTAGTCTATATGTGAATATGCTCATTTAGAAAATTTGTACCACATCTGACGAGCTTGTTTATCCCAAGTTACTGAGCAAAGTTGTGACTCGTAACGATTACAATGTTGCTGAACGTTTAACCAGCCGACGTATTACAACCTTTTCTTCACAACATTCACCAAACGTTGTTCGAACAACGTTGTTAAAAACGTAAAATTCAACTTGATTTTCACAACGTTGTTACAACGGTTTGTCTGTTACCTGGGCAGATATTTAACCACGGGTAAGATATGTTAAAAATGATAAAGGATCACACTTAAAACAAATAAATTTGGGCAATTACATGAGAACAATAATCATGGTAATTACCTAGCAGTGGCTGAAAATAATTGAAAATCCCAAATAAATGTCACGAATCCAAAGTTGATTCCAGTATGACAATGTTGACGAAAGTGTTCGATGAGTCAAAAGCCCAGCAATACACAGCGTGCGTGCTAGTTATTTCTCGTTGATAGAATGCAAGTAAATTGTTTAGATATAAATTGGTTGCACATTTGTGAAAATTAATTATCTGCCTTAATATGAATGGGCCGGACCGGGCATGGGCCTCAACATTATGGAATTGGAATGGGCTCTTGGTACTGGGATCTGGGCTTGGTGTTCATGGGCTTCGGCTGGGCTGGGCTTGGGGTTTAGGCACCCATGAAACACTCTGCCCAGTACCCATGAAAAGTAAAAAAATGCAAACCCAACCCAGACAATCGGAAGAATAGAGTGCGCACCCATGGGTGCACCCAGCCCATGATAGTCCCTGCTGGCAGATGTTGGTCTTAGGACATCACAGGTGATCCCCCCGTGTGAGCTGACCAGCGGACGCGAAAATGACTGCCCGTGCACATCGAACTCTCAATGTCTGTCCGGATTTTGTGATCTCACCATCGCCCCGGAGGCTTGCGTGAGTTACTGTGTATTGCCCTACAAATTAAAAAGCAAAACAATGAAAGCATGCTAATCCTTTTTCGAAAACTGTAAGTATATTTCCAGTTAATCGTTTTTCTCAATGGCTGAGGCGTAGTTAGGAAGGGCTTTAGAGTATGGCTTTTATATTTTAATTCCTTCAGGTTTAAGTAAAGCCAGACTGTCTTGTTATATTCCAGGGTTCTAAAGAATATTAAATTAAGCACATTGATAGAGAACATGCATTTCGGAATTCCATGAGATGCCTTCGTCGGTAAGTGTATGGTCATTTTCCGATAACTAAAGAAAGGCGCAGCCAGCGTCTCAGACCCAAGTGCGTGAGACACATATACCCCGTTTACATGAGCCGGTATCAAATTTACGTAAGTTTCAGGTTCGTAAATTGCCATTGATTTGCCCCGTTTACATGAGCTGATAGGAAAATTCCGTTCCGGGAACGAAATTTTCCGTTCCGCGAGTGCGGCCAAATTTACGTAAGTTTGTGTCAGTTTGTGTGGACTTTCCGACACTTTCCGACCTCCATAAATGGCATGTGCGTGCCATTTATGGCGCAGCTTGTATCCATATTTCCAACATATTTCATTACATTCATTAGTTGCCTAACACCTTCAACTATTACACGTGTACCAAACAGCTTCGACTATTACATGCACCACAATGACCGCCGCAATATTTTGTATAAATGGCCGAAAATAGAGATGAGAGGAAATCATGTAATTAATATACCTATTTTGATCAGCATTTCATCTCTTTGGCAATAAATATAACTATTTTAGATAAAAATAAATTATATTGATACTAAAAACATAATCGTTGCATGTTATAAATCAAAAAGACCGTACAATTCCGCTTATAGTGGTGTAAATGACGACCTAAGCAGAAATTTCCCATTGTGCGAACGGAAATTTACATACAAATCTCCGTAAGTTTGGCAGCGCTTAAAAACCCGTTTACATGAGCCGAAACTGACGTTTACCGGAATTTGACGTAAATGATCCGTAAGTTTGTGCTCATGTAAACGGGGTAATAGATACATACACCAGGCAGAGCTCTTCAAAGAGTATCAGTGATATAAACTATATGTTCTCGGGTAGGTAGGCTATGTTAGTGCGGGAATATTGTGCTCCAACTATGTAACTGATGTTTCAGAAATGTGTAGGTATGGTCCTGACTTCTGGACTGCAAATGGTGGCAAGAGGGCATTGCGTGAGCCACTGGGTTGATCCGCTTAATGGTAGCTGAATCAGCATGTCTCCTTTGTCGTCAGCAGGAGGCTAACTCCAGCACTTTCAGCGTTACAAAAGAGTGTCCAGCAAATATCAGCCTCTGATTGTTCGTGAAATCAAGTGCACACAACGTATGCTAGCCGGCATGATCAGCGTGTTGAATCCCAGTGGGGTCACCCCTTTAACTCAAAAACTAAAAGACTAGCAAGATAGAAAACATCATTCGAAAGCTCTCTACGAAGCCAGTTAAAGTTACTTGATAATCATTTGGCTCAGGTCAACATTAAGTTCATCAGAGGTCATCAAAAATCACGGTTTCGAAATGAAGGACTTTGCTATAGAAACTCCCAAATATCTCGGGAAATATGTGAGCTAGTAGCAAAAAATAAAAAAAAATAAAAAAAAATAAAGAAAGTGCAAATCGCCTTATTATTCTGATATTTAAGCTCAGGTCCATAATTTCGGCCACAGAGGTCCCCTAAAGTCAGGAGGATATACTTCCAAAACGTTTGTCATCAATCTCTTTTAAATGGTTGAACATATCTTAAAATCATATGTCACCTTAAATTTAACTTAAAATAATATGTTTATGGCTTCCGTACGTCACAAGCAACACGCTCGTTTTTTAATCGAATCTCTAGCTCAATTAGGGACGAAACGCCAGGAGGGTTGTACCAGGCCTCCCTACCCGGATACGCAGTGAACTTGCTTAACCTGGGTGAGGGTTAAGTGTTGTTTGTGTACATGATGTGCACATACATACGTAAGATCGCATTGATCTCAAACGTTTCGGCAGTCATGCTTCGCGCACTGTGTCTAAGAAACATGTCTCTTCACAGGTAGACGATGGATTTGGAAGTAGGTAGACTTCACAGGTAGACGATGGAGTTTGACGGCAGTGACCAGGAAGATGACACGGGCGCCTAAACAAAAAGGCGCTGAGATGAAGATGCGTGACTCCTATTATATATATATATATATATACATATATACGTGTGTGTGTGTGTGTGTGTAGTGTGTGTGTGTGTGTGTGTGTGTGTGTGTGTGTGTGTGTGTGTGTTTGCGGGTTTTTGCGATCTTTCGGTACAGGATCGCTCAGCGTTATTTCTCTATTTCCCTGCACTTTTTTATCCACAGTGTGTTTTTAAATTGGCTTTACTACTACCGTTCAGTGCAGAGCACATGTTCTGTTCAATTCCTCGACATTACCAGGCGCGTCTGTCGGTGCTGCACGCAGTGAAATCCAATGCAACTATGTATGCCCTCGCCCCTGATACCGGGGGGGGGGAGAGGGCTATAGTAATAGCATTGGATTCCTCAGTGTGCAGCACCATCAGACACGCCACTGCAGTGTCGACAAAGTGGACAGAACATTTGTTCTGTACTGTACATACATGCAATAGGAAGTAAATATACATGGATTTTATCAGCAACATTTCGTTGAAAACCAACCAATCTGTTCAAATCATGCTAGTTGTGTGAAATGTGTGGGCCATTGCATTCGCTTTTAGATAAAGGGTTAACAGTTGTCTATTGAAGGTGCAAAATAATGTGTCAAAAAGCGCGACAAAAACTATTTTGCTGATCATTACCACAGAAATGGTATAAACAATGCAAACAATTAATTGTGGATAGCTGTAACTTTGGAAAATAGTGTCTTTACTTGTACTCGTTTAGGTTCAAAAATACCTAAAAAATAAACATTCACTCCACTGCAATATGTGATATGTATGTCTTTGTTTGTTTGGTGGTGAAAGAGTGTTTTTGGAAAATATATACCGTATAATAGCTGTTTATTGTGTTTTGACCGACACAGCGAATGCAAAGTTTAAAGAATATTCGTATCGTCCCAACGGGGATGTAGATGATCATGAGATGGGATAATACTTTTCAAAACAATGTTCTTAGGATACACATAAATGAGCGCACAATGCAAACACCTGTATTGTGTGTGTTTGTATGTGTGTGTGTGTGTGTGTGTGCGTGTGTGCGCGTGTGTGTGTGTGCACTCACACACACACACACACACACCACACACACACACACACACACGCACCCGCACACACACACACACAACACAACACAACACACACACACACCACACACACACACACACACCACACGCACACACCACACACACACACAATCACCACACACACACACACACACACACACACACAGGCGTCACAAGTGGCATTGCTGCTGTAATTGTTAAATGTAACAAATTGTTGCATAGGCGGATTCAGGTAAAACAGGCGTGGGGGCACCATGTTCGAACGCCTTTTATCATCTTGCTTATTTGAAGTTGGGCCTAAATTGACGGAGAGATTACGCTTCCATTTTTTTACCTGAGTTCGGCCTACTGCCCACAAATATTGTATCATCCAAAATGTATGATGTATAAAGCATCGACGTAGTTTCTTGACGCTTATTCCACCGCAAACTGCCAAGGAAGTATGCGCCGCACACCCGCATTCGTAACGACCTCCCAAAAACATGACACTGGTGCCGCCTCTGCTGGGGCGATTTTTTACATTGTTGACAGAACACGCATCATTTATATTTAGGGAAATTCCGAAAGTTTCAAGACGATAGACGTAAAGACTCAGAAGCGGCTGGCAAAAAACTACCGGGGTCAGAATCTGCCCCCCGCAGGGAATAGGGTTAACACATGCTCAAATATACTTACAAAGTCAAGGTGGACAAGGAATGCAAGCAACAATGGTACAAGTTTTGTTACAGCTGCAAGTATTTATATTCGCTATCAAAAATATTATGGCATTTTTTAGGGTTACTTTAATTCGAGAACATTGGCCAGGTTTCTGAAAAGGTTACACACAACGGAATTCCAAATAAACGGCGCACAGATAGACATGGAAAAATACCTTTAATTTGTGGCCGCAAAAGGGACAGCAAAATGTTTAACCAATATGGTGCTGACTGGTCGGTGTAGCTTAAAGGGACTGTCCCACCTTAACAGTAGGATTTGAGTGAGATAGCCATTTTGCGTGGCTTGGCATTGAAATTTATGTATGGATATAAGTTAAAACAACCACTGAGATCGAATCACAGAGAAATTCGAGTTTGATTTTGCCAATCTGTAACATCGCCAGCCCCAATGTATTTGAATGGGGGCCGTCAGCCGATGTTCGTAGTCTTCACTTTGCCTAAAATGTGTTTATTACAGTCGACTTGTTTTACCTTTGCCATACATTTAACCATACACTTAGCCTACTTTATAGCAGCTGAAGTTTTCTTTTTTCCCCAAAAAAATCCTTCATATGACGTATCAGTCCAAATATTAAAATGATGTTTTATGAAAATTGAGCACTGTTCGTGAGAAAACAAATTCATAAATCTGTTCAGCAGCATTCACTTCATATTTTGCACCACAAACGACGTACATTTGACACATTTTTTTAAGGTGTGAGTGTCCCTTTAGCATGGCTGAAATAGGTCGAAGCAAGTTGACATTCTGAAATGCCAACACTATCATTAATCATTATGCTTCGTTCTTTGACAATTTCAGGAAATTGTATTAATTTATTTCTGATCAACAGCTATTTGAATGGAAACAAAAACGGTTTCTTATCGATGATTCTCAATGCACGTTTTTGTAATCTAGTAATTTATCTTAGTTTGATAGTTGCTCCCCCAGACATCAGCACAATAGTTCAGATATGTTAAGAATAGGAAGTTATGTTGAAGTTAACGTGATGATAAGAGAAACTTTACCCTTGCCATCATTTCAATATTTTTTCTAATGACTGCTGAAACTGACTTAATTGGAGCGTTCCTTGTAATATTTTCTTAAACATGAACTCCTAAATATTTAACACATAGTTTCGGGTGATCTCATTCCCATTTAATTTCTCATTTATATTATCCATTTGAATGTTTGAATATAGGTATATGGTAATTTGTTTTAGAAGTATTCAGGTAAAAACGATTAGTCATAAACAATTTGGAAACTTGCTATCCTGGTTCAGTTGTCCTGGTTCAGTTGTCCTTGGTTCAATTGTCACTGGTTCAGTTTACACTGCTTCAGTTGACACTGGTTCAGTTTTCCCTTGTTCAGTTGTCCCTAGTTCGGTTGTTCCTGGTTCAGTTATCCCTGATTCATTTGTCCTGGTTCAGTTTTCCTGGATCATTTGTCACTGGCCCATTTGTTTATGGCTCAGTTGTCACTGGTTCAGTTGTCCCTGGTTCAGTTGTCAGGTACCTTTTCTACCGATTGCACTGATTCGACTATGATTGAATCTGAATGGAATCGTTCAAGCACAATGTCTTGAATAAACTATCATTAAATTCATCACCAGATATTCTAATGCATGAATCGGGATTGAATCAAACCCCGCATAAAAACAAAGACGATTTGATCAACATATTTGACAATGTTGTTGCAATGTTGAATCAAACGTGAATTCATCAAAATGTGTGTGATTCTTTTAATCGGAAATAATAATTCACCATTCTTTATTCTTTACTGTAAATTAACCATATATGTTCCAAAATGAATCGTTATTGAATCATTACAAAATAAATAAATAACCGGCCTGCTACTATAGCATGAAAATTAACCGACAATTAACTTGCGCATTACTGGGGGTGGGGGTGGGCTATTTATAGCCCAACCTCCCGCTATTTTGCAATATCTTCTAAACCAACAAAGGTATTGTCACCACACTTTCAATACCTTGTCTTATATCAATTTGACACATTTTGCCTGAAGAAAATATATATGCCTGTGATAGGTCAACTGTAAATGTTGCAAGAGTGACGTCATGTTCTGCGTTTTTGTTGAAAAATAAAGGTTTGCGGGAAATGCTCTGCAAAGTACATTTTGTTTTGCGAAATGACAGATAATAAAGTCGACTATCAAACTGCATCTTTGATTTTTGAACAATTTTGAATTTCAAAATTTTGAGAAAACCAAAAACATTTTTGTTTTGTATTTTTATAATTTTTTGACAAAACGATCCGAATTTTCCAAATACGATATATATATATATATATATATATATATATATATATATATATATATATATATGACCGAGACGAGTCCAATGTTGTTTCTTCCCAAATGTGTAGCAGATTTAAAGTCAATATTTTCAAAAATGACTGACTTACATCCTTTCAAAGACAAAATTCGACCACCTCTGCAGTCTACAGCCTAACTATGCATACAAGATGCATTTCCGGTTTTTGCTTTTTAACTCTATTTATATATGGAGAATAACAATGCTATAATGTCATTTTTCGCTTTCTAGTCGAAAAATGGGCTCATAAGCATGTGTTTCAACTCCTAATGAAAGTAATTTGCTGTTTGACCTCGTGACCTCGGATGACCTTTACCTTACTCAAGGTAAAATAAAGCTTAAAATAACAATTAGATGTGTCAGATACACAAATCATATAGATTTAATAACTGATTATGCGTTTAATATCGCATTTTTGCGTCACACTTTCATCCACCGGACTTCAATGACACGGTCAAACATTTTGTCTTTGACGTGACCTGTGACGTCATCGATAACCCTGAGGTTAACAGTATTGGTTTCCGACGACAGATTTTACAGCGCTATTGAGTGTCATTTTAATTTGTAATATCGGTTCAGTAGTTCTGTTTATCAGAGGGGGCTTTAAATGGCCCCCCAGTAACTCTCGATACAAAATATACCCCAGTAACGCGCGGGTTAACATTACTTTTGCTGCAAAGAGATACACGCATATCAATGGGTGTATTTTTTAATTTATTTCAGCTGAAATTCTATCAAAGAAATTCTCGACAACGTCCCTACCCCCCCCCCCCCGAAAACGTGTAGTCTCAACCAGCCTCGGCCCAATTTACTAAGGTCTACCAAAGTGCCGTTAAATAAGTGAGTCGGCATATTGTCCTGCCGTCCTGCAGAACTTCCGGGACCCGGGATCGCACCGGGGACATTCCTATCATCGTTATAGCTCTCTACCGACCCGACTATTTCGACAACGAGATAGGGCGAGCCAAACACCGCGGTCAAATAAGTGCGTTATTCTGAGCACTCCATTTATGGCATGCCATACTTGCGCCATTCACGGTACCTTAGTATGATTGGACCCTGGTCAACAAATTGATCGCTGACGGCTGACGGCCTGCTACCCCCTGTCAACAACTTTTCGCGGATGGTTGGTGGCCTGCTACCCTGCTCAATAACTTTTTAGAAATACGCCAACTGGATTTCCGCCCCCCCCCCAAAAAAAAACACACACACACACCTACACACACACACACACAACACACACACACACACACACACACACCGCAACACGCTGAATCAGCCCTTGAGCGCGTGCTACTCATACTGTGCATCGCGTGCTACAGCAATGTACAATATAATATATGTTAATAATATTAGGCTTTGGTTTGTAACCATACTGTATGTGCTAGTAATTAACCAGAAAGGAATGCTAGCCCACATGTATTATCTGCTCATCTTGGAAAGTGCCTTACTTCATTTTCAGCAATGTGCGAATACTTATGCTGTAAAGGCAGGAAAGCACGACTGAAATCCGAGACGCTTGGTGAATGGCCTCAGATGCTAGTTAGTTTTTTTGCTTGTCTGCCTGCTTTACGTCAGGGCCGGAACCTTTTTAGGCGCGGGCCGGATGAGGGAGGAGGGAAATATGGGAGCAGTCGCGGCGGAAGGGGTGGCGGCCCATAAATCGATACAATTGACCGGCAATGAAGCGGTATCACATCTTGGGAAATATTACAGCGTGATTAATGCATTTCAAAAGTTGTCTTAACAGCTAAGATGTTTTTCCGTATGTCACATGGTGGAATATGTATACCTTCTTAGACTGACGGCACCAGCAGGTAAAATCTATCTAAAAAAGAATGAAAGCACGTCTCAACTTCATTAGCCGACCAGTGGTGCCCCAAAAAAACATTTGACTTCCGATGATTGAATTTGTGCCAGCAGGCAAAAGTGAGAATGAAAACATCACGAATGCACGTATACTTTTTGTTAAAACTATTTTCGATTTCTGAAGGCACCGCGGGCCGAAATACAATGTAAGTTGCCGATACCAGCCGCGGCCGGACTGTCAGCGGTTCTCGCGGGCCGGGATCTGGCTGCGGCCGGACGGTGCCGACCCCTGCATTTACGTTGGTCTTGAAACGACTGAAGTGAATTCACTATACAACATGCCGTACATGCGCCTTGCTTGATTGCACTTAGCTCGTGGGTTTCTCTTCGTGTTTTGTGACGCAGCAACTGCGCAGTGCATTGTCTTACATTTTCCAGTGGTGAATTTAATCATGCAAAGAGCTGCACCGTCCGCTTTGGACCCTGTGGCCAGCAGTAACTGCCGTGAATATTCTGTCAAAGTGAAATTGTCCACTGTTGTGTTATCAGAGGTCGTAATTCGTAATGTTGTACCCAGACGGGCGAAACCACTCACAAGTCAGCGAGGACCGTATGAATATCTCAGTAGCGTCGCACATTTTCAATTCCTGAACGAATATTGGAAATCGTGGGCTTGTGGCATGCAGTGTTGTTTAGGTGGGCGGTAACATTCTGACTTAAGCTAAGGTTGAGCTATATGGTTAAAAAATACTCTGACAAGCTA
>VOPJ01013456.1:0-17457 GCA_014673585.1 Semibalanus balanoides
ATTTTTTACCCCTGTAAACGAAAAAAAAATCCCGATTTTTTCACGATTTTTTTTTCCGAAAAAAAAATAATAAAAAAAAACGGAAAAATGTAATTTTTCGGAAAAAATCGTATTTTTTAATCTCCAAAGCCAAATAAGGTGAAAAGCCCAAATCCGTGAAAAAATGGGGTACCTTTTTGCCGGAAAAAGTTGCCCCCCCAAACCGAGGGGCTGGATCCGCCCCTGTTCCTAGTTATCATAGTTCCCGAGATTGTTGGGGGTATCCGGAGCGAAATCCTAAATCTGGAAAGTATGACCTTTGATGACCTCTGGTGACCTTGATTTTGACCTGATAATTCGTTTTACCAGAATAGTTTCAAAAATGTTTTTTACGAGTTCTCGAATGGTCTTTTGGTTTATGTCTAGGTATCATAGGAGCCGAGTTCGAGGGGGCGTCGAAGCACCCCCCCCCCCCCTCCTCTTGCCACGGCGAAAGTGGCGCCGAGCACCGGCACGGCGCGGGGTAAACGGTTATCAACCATAATTTCAAAATTAGTGAACCTTACCTTTGTTGATCAAATCATCAATAGACAATTTGATCTGTGATGCAAGTATGTAATATATTTTTAGCGAAGATAGCACACATTCCTCACAGGCACACAATTGATTTCATACATTTCATGAGGAAGCTGATTGTAACTATCGAAAATATGTTTTGCATCTTATGTCACGCAATCACCAGGTATTTAGACACTGCACGCTGGTGTAAAGTTACTCCACCATTTCAAATTAGTTTGAGACGGACATAATAACAATTGATAAAAGGAAAAATAAAAGAACTGTTGTTACGAGCTAGCGGCGAAGCGAGTCCTATTGAATACCGATTTGTCTCGCAATAAAAGCGGCCACCCGCCCGGCCAGACCGCACGCTGGTCAGAAGTCTTATACTTTTTTGAATCCCGCATCCCCGTGATTGACAAGCGGTTTTCGCCATCTGGATAGGCCCCATGCAATGAATTATGATTATTGTCATGTTTTTATTCATGGATGGGTGTCAGCATGGTCGTGACGCGTGCCGCGTCAGGGGTGTCAGAAGTATTATCCTGCTGCAGCTTGAGAAACGACTGGACCTATAAAGCCTAAAATTGGGCTGTGAGATTGAGGCTGGAGACCAACACCACTGGCAATGTTGCACAGGTCAAACTCTGTGTCACACTGCCGTGCGCACGTGCACCCCTGTTCCGTCCACGAAAAATACCGCAAAAAATCGTTGCAATACCGTACCTTATATCTCGGCCAAACAAAGTCGCAAAGACACGGGTCAAACACAGATGCGAGAGGAAACGATCCGCCACCCGGCGTATGCACTATGTGTCGATCAGCGGCGCGGGTACGTGCCCAAAGTTACTGCTATACAAGCGCAAATGCATATTTTATGACGTCTTCACCATTAAATCAGTGCTCAGCACCTTGGGACATGAAGGCGGATGAAACAAACCGCCAATCGGAGACCAATTTTACCGTCTCAAAATGCGTGCAAAAATGAGGCTTTAATGCAAGTATTTCTGTTAAAATCTTGCCTGTAATATTTGTATTGACGATTCCTATAACATTCCTTCATTACACCGCCGTAGCTTCAAAACGCAAAAGGGTACTAGCGATAAAAATGATGCAGCTGTTAAAGCGCAATCAAATCCATCTAATACCCACCCAAAGTGAATTTTTGCCTACAAACATGAAGCTTATATTGGAAATTTCAAATAACGCTTCAAAACCTATTTAGTTCAAAGTATCGATTTAGTTCGGATCTATTTGCGACGGCCAAAAACAAACACATAGCGAAAATAAATTCAAGGCATGCTTTTGCACAAGACGAACCTCTGTTGGAACGGGTGATAAATTGACGCGGATTTATTCGGACTCGCTCGTCCTTCGCCGTTTAAGGCGTCTTACTGGTAGGATAATACAGCATATTTGTCTGATAATTACACTATAAGTCATAAAGGTTATCAACACATAAGATAATCTTCCAGTTAAATATGTGCATTGAGCATTGCAATTTAGTGATAAGAGTTACCATACCATCAACAACATTAATTGCAGACCATATTTGTTTAAGTCTACTTAAACCAACGGCTACGGCATGAACTGAATCATTGATCCAATAATTAATGATCGAAACTAAGTATTTTTATCGGTTTTACCAACTATTGTAAAAACACTTATCAGTCATCAAATCGATATCGCAATAATATAGCAGTCACGAAAGGTGCGTTATTATTACTACTTTGGCATTTCACTGGGACGAACATGAACGGTATATCATAGTCATTACTCCTCGGATTTCAACAAGATGTATCAAGGGAATTATGATAAGAGGACAAAACCTGAAATTATTTACCGCAACATCCGCTATATCTGATGAAGGTCATGATATGTCATATGACGTTCCAGTGCTCCGAGCCGGGCTGTGCCACGACGTCTGAGCCATACTTGGTTGGGGGCCCACTGGTGCTGATAATTGGCCATGCTCTGACTTTGGCCGCTGATATTCGCAGCCGGATGTCATGCTTGCG
Source organism: Semibalanus balanoides (assembly GCA_014673585.1). NCBI lineage: Eukaryota > Metazoa > Arthropoda > Thecostraca > Balanomorpha > Balanidae > Semibalanus > Semibalanus balanoides. The sequence goes on from VOPJ01013456.1 coordinate 2,556, forward strand.
AACATCATTGCTCGGGTCTATGCATGACGAGTTGCAACGCTGCTATTGCTATCATCGTGAAGGTGACCAGTTTGTTCTGTTAAAATACTTCAAATGAGTGTCCGACTTAACAATGAAAAATGCGCGGCTGCCTGAATGTTCCTTAAAGCATCTGACGAGATGAGCAAATGAAGAATAGTCAGCATTGCTATTTCGTATTACAAATGGAATTAATTCGGGTATTTCGCATGTTGACCTGTTGCATAAAAACCAGCCACCGTACCTTGCACCAAATATTATAGCTGATGACATGAATTCTCACGTGATCCATCCAGTCTCGCTTCAATATATTTGTTTCCAATTTGATTCTCATTTCGCACTGACATTAAAATTCCGTTGGAAGAAAAGAACAAAGCGGAGCTGGAGGAAATATGATATGAGCCCATTGCATTGGAGCGGCGCTGGATGGAATATGATGGGAGTTCAATTAATTAGAGATAGGCCTTGGCATATGTCATGTCATGCACCAGACACGCCTATAAATCTGCGTCCGCGAAAGGCGAAAATATGCGAATATGCGAAAATATGCGTCACTTTTCACTCAGTGGCGGCGCTAGCCTTCCGCGACTGGTTAGGCAACGCTCCCGGACAAAACCTATCTATTCATCGATGCCAATGTGGAACTTAAAAAACAAATAGTCCGAATGTTTTGTACGGACGGTTTTCCGAGGTCAGGAGCCGCTCTAAGCAGAGCTTGTTGCGCAGGCCCTAACCTCACCACCCGATCGTGCAATTCATGTTGGCCGGCAGAATTGAGAGACGAAAGTGTTATGTGCCCGACATACCTGGACACGGTCCGCCCCGCTCGCTGCAATTTTTACGCAATTCCTGTTGGCCGGCAGAATTGAGAGACGAAGGTTTTATGTACCCGACATACCTGGACACGGTACGCCCCGCTCACTGGCACCGGCCTTAGTACGACCGCTGCCACCCCGCAGGTCATCCCCAGTCAGGAGCAAATAGCGAGCGCCGAAGCGACTCGAACCCGGGCTGCCACTACCGGGATAGGTCAGAAGTCCAGCGCTCTCCCACTGAGCTAAAGGGGCGGATAAAAAACCTAAAAAGCGATTGTCTTGAAATTTAATCAAACATGGTATTTTGAGCTGAAAAAAGCAGATATGACATTTGTTTGCACGATAGATGGATACTCGTCGAAAAATGGGGATGATTCTCTTTTCTCCTTCATGGCTAAACAAACTTAATGGACCAATGTAGTACGTCATACATATGGTAGCTTGGATATGCAAGCTATTGCACAAAATAATTAAGCTTTCAGACATATATGTTAAGGCAAATATGAAAAACCCAAGCAGTTTCGAAACTGCCTGGGGGCTCGGCCCAGGCAGTTTGCACACTGCCTGAAATTCCAGCAGTTTGCAAACTGTTGAAAATCCAGCAGTTTTTCGAAAACTGCCTAGGCCAATATGACAATATACCAATTAGCGCAGGCAGTTTCGAAACTGCCTAGGCAATTTGAGATTCACCAGAGCATCAGGAAGTTTCTAAACTTCTTAGTCAGCTCTAAAATTGCTTGAGCCGTTTCGAACCTGCCCATGCAATGTGGAGAGCATCACATTAGGTAACTGAAACAGACGGCGCTTTAGCACATGGCGGGGAGGAGGCCATTTTTGGTCAGATACCTTCATCCTGATAGTAAGTAAGGTAAAACGCTGCAGTTAACAGTAGCCGTTTTCACGATGGATTATTTTGCGCGAAATGTTTTAAAACATTTTAAAATGTTTTAGTGTAGCCAGCTTTTTACGATAGGACTAATTTGCGAGAAATTATGTTTTTAACCCTCGCCCTACGTCCCGTAGAACGAGGGTATTTTTTTTCGAAATTAGTCCATCGTGAAAAAACGGTTATACTAAACATTTTTAAGCATTAAAATGTTAAAGCATTTCACCGGCAAATTAATCCATCGTGAAAACGGCTAGTTATAAAAAGTTGAAAGTTCCATGTGACCAACAGTAAAACATGTATTTGGAAAGTTTACTTTAACCCTATTTCCCTGCAGAGGGACTAGATTCTCCCCCTCCCCTCCCCTTTTTTTTCGCTTGCTGCTCCTTAACTACTGCTCAACTACGTCTTGCAATTTTGTTGAATTTTCCTAAAAAATTATTTACGCGTTATGTCAATACTTTGGAGCAAAAAATCAACCCAGCAGAGGCGGTGTCGTGGTCCTGTTTTGGGAGAGTGCTACGAATGTGGTAGTGTGGTGCATACTTCCTTCGTAGTTTGCGGTGCAATAAATGCGTCAGAGACGTTTTCACTGCAATATGCATCATGCATGAGTCCGCCCCTGTGTTCGTGCGTCTGATGGCTCGGCTCGCCCGCGGCGTCGCGCTCTGCGCATGCGTGCCGACCTGTCGGCGGTATGCTGGGGCCGCGCAGAGCGAGCGGGGCGTCGGCAGTCGTATACGGGACAGCATCGCCAATACATCTAGAAAGTGACGCCGCCTTTACCTAACATTTGGTGCAGTCGGTAGGACTGGCGAATCCCGAGCATTGTGGCCACAGTAGGCGATGGCGACACGATTCCGGTCCAGATCACTAACATCCAGGACTCACCGGTGACGATCCCGCCCGACACGGAAGTGGGAACATTTCACACGATTCGGGATGATGGGGACGGGATGTATGAGGTGTTCGATAGAAACGACACCGAAGACCACATCCCCATGCGCGATCTGGACAGAATAATCCGCGATCTTCACATTGTCGAGTCGGCTGTAGCAGAAGCAGGGAACAGGATTCTGAAGAGGCTCGTCACGGAATACAGCGACATATTCAGTACAAATGAGGACGACATCGGGAAAACGAAACTACTGGAGCACTACATCAACACCGGGGACGTAACACCAGTTTGCCAGCGGTAACGCAGGATCCCGCTAAAGCTAAGACAAGAAGTAGAAGAACAAAAGAACAAAATGATGAGAGACGGGATCATTGAAGAGAGTTCTAGTCCATGGTGTTCTCCGATCGTGCTTGCCAAGAAAAAGACGGAAGCTTCAGATTTCGTGTGGATCTGAGAGCAGTGTGACACAAAGCCTTCCACATCCACTCCTTCGAGTAGACGATACCCTGGATAGCTTGGCAGGCGCCAAGTTTTTCTCTACACTAGACATAACCTCAGGATACTGGCAAATGGACTTCGCCGATGACGACAAGAAGAAGACGGCGTTCACTACAGGGACAGGACTTCACCAGTTTCGGGCCATGCGTTCGGGTTGAGGAACGCAGGGACAACCTTTCAGCGTCTCATGGAGCTCGACCTGGCGGGGATGGATTCAAGAAGCTGTCTCGTATACATAGACGACATCATCTTCTTCCGTGAAACTGAACAGGTTCACCTGAAGAACCTGGAAGAAGTCTTTCAGCGAATCAGAGACGCTGGCATGAAGGTGAAACCCAGAAAATGTTGCCTGGCGAGAGAGGAAGTCGTGTTCCTGGGCCACAACATCAGCCACAGTGGCGCACAACCTGATCCTGCGAACGTCACAAAAGTCAGGGACTGGCCAAGACCAGAGAAGGCGGAGGTCTTGAAGAGTTTCTTGGGTCTCACAGGATATTACTCGAGGTTTGTTCCAGGCTATTCGGACGTGGCAAGGCCTATCAGAGAGCAAACGGAGAAAAAAGGCAAAATCGAGTGGTTCGATGAGCTGATCGAAAGCTTCGAGAGTCAGGAATAAGCTCACATCACCTCCCATTCTGGCACTACCAACGTTCAAGAGTACCTTCAAGATGGCGACAGACGCCTCTAACTCAGCAGTTGGTGCAGTTCTCACAGAGTCGATCGATCTGTGAGACGAAAAAGTTATCGCATACGCAAGCAAAGTGCTCAGTAAAACGGAACGTCGGTGGCCAACCTATGACAAAGAGGTTGTGGGCCATCGCTTTGGGCCATTCGTCATTTCCGACAGTACCTAGGTGGGAGCCCCATTCGAAGGTGCTGACGGATCCACAAGCCCCTGCTTAATGCACCGCACAATCGATCGCAGTCGACAAGGACGCGACGGGCAGGAGAGGCAGATGGACGCTGGAGATGAGCACATACGAATTCATGGAGACGTATATAAAGTGATCAGACAACGGAAATGCAGACGCCAAGGTCCAGAACGCACAGACGAGAAGAACGACCGAGCTCGATAAGTCAGTCGAGGTACACGTGGTGATGGGTGACGATNCATGATAAACAATCCTGGCTACGTGCCTGCCTTTGCCACACCAACTTGAAATAGGTTCCTACGCCCTTGCAAATAGCAGCCAGACTCAAAGGAAACCGGACACAACAGTAACCCGTATGCGTCTCTGTGTAGTATTGAATTTCGTTGTGGGCTGCCGCCATCATGGTAACAATGCTCAAGATGTGGATAACCGACGAGATGGGCCAAATGACTTAATGCATGTGCTCACGTGGTGTACCCCTTTTTGTATCTCAGAAACTTCTTGCCCGATCGAATTGGAATTTATCATACATTCCCTTCGCACTCGCTCGTAACTCGTTCATCGTCATTTCTCAAAGGTTTTACTCGGTGCCTTGCTGGTAAATAACACTAAAATAGGACAAAATGTGCTGTATTTTAATCTTGTTTGGTGTGAGGCTTGTATACATTTTTTTATCTCCTTCCGTGACGTTTTTGCCAGCAGCAGATACATGCATGCATACCTACCAACAACTCAATCAATTTTGCCACCCCTGTCAAAAATCCGTGGCGCCGCCCCTGGTACAGTGGCGGCGCCAGCCTTCCGTGGCTAGTTAGACAACGTTTCCGGGCAGTATACCTATTCTCTAGGCGAATGCTGAATCAACATTTGGCCAATGGCAATAGTTAGCTATCGAGTAACTAATTTGGTGTTAAACTGCTAATCAATTAACGAAATAGCTGTCTTGGCTGATGGCGCTACCTAACGTAGTTAGGTAAGTCACTCAAGTGTTAGTTACTAACATATAGTTATAGGTGACGCCCCCATCAAAGGCAGATTGGCTACTATCGTGATAAAAGCAAAAATATTGGCGATATACTGGTCCTTGCCAATAATTACAGCCAAAGACTTTGGCTTAACCTGGGTTAGGCGTGCCTAAGTGCCCAAGTTATTGTCTCTCTGGTAGCCTTGGTTTGATACGGAAAATCAAGCACGAATACAGCTAAATTAGAACTGCATCATAAGCATGGGTGGAGCTTTTCAGAAAAAGTTGATGTGGCAAAATGTAATATTGACTGAATGTTTTGCATGGTAAAGGTGAAAATGGAATTTTTAACGTCAGGAAACCTTTCAACCTGACATTTGTGCATGGTTAAGAGGAAAAATACTATTTCAATGTAACGAAACCTTCAAACCGGATAAAACTTGGTGGGACCAAACTCAAAGTTGGTGGGGCAGTTGCCCCACCATCTAAACAGGAAACTCCATCCGTGATCATGAGCATGTAATAATGCAAATCTTAGTACGCAATCTTACTCTGCATAGGCTAGCATGGTCAATTTGTTACCATTTGAACACAAAACATGTATGTATTGAAGACAACGAAACTCTTACCAGGCAGAACAATAATGGGGTCTGAACTTTGGTTAGGCACTGCCACAAATAACATGATACCTGGATTGGACACTATATTTTTGGCCTCTTATTGCTAAGCACAGCAGTGAATGACGGTGCTGAACTCGCATTTGCACGAGCCGAGACATAAAGAGTATCAGCTATCAGCTCCGTTTCAAATTTCGGCTCTGCAATAAGAGGCCGAAAATTGAGTGTCCAATCCAGTTATCATGTTATCTGTGGCACTGCCAAAAGTGCCTTAACCCTATTACTGTCGGGGGGGGGGGGCGAATCGGCCCCCCTTGAGGTTTTCGCGTCACGGGTAATTCATAACTCAACTCAGGAATCTTCAAACTTTGCTGGCTTTTCACTAAGATTTTATGCACGATCGAATGGTTGTACCTTTTTCCAAACTTGAATTATTAGGAGGGGGTTCCAGGACAGTTTTAGGGGGGGCGTGTTCGGCCGCATTTTTGACACAAATCTCTTGCACCTGGTTTAAGCACTCAGGGGAGTTGGTATTGAAGGAAGTGTTATCAAACATAGACTCGGATATACGAATTGATTGTTCTTTCAGACTGCTGGTTCTCGAAATTTCAAAACAATTTAATTTTGAAAAACCAAATTTTTGAAAAACACTTATTTTTATTACAAAATGATGCAGTTTTTTATTTCAAGACGATCTTAACAAAACGATGTATATGTGAGATAAAACATCCAAATAATGAAGTGTTTGAAAGTTCCAGGGTGATATCTAAAATATTGATGACACCTGATGTCAGGTCAAATGCAACCTCCAATATAAGATATGTGAAAAAATGAAAAACGAGGTTTTATACTTGCATAAATCCAATTACTTCAGTACTCATGTCATCTTAGCCCTTCCTGATTGGAAAAGGGGATGAATTTTTTAAGTCAGTGACCTTATTGGAAAGGTCATTCAAGAGTCACTGAACGACTTTTTATTCAATAACTCGTGACAAGAAAATCATAGAGACTCCCAAATGGTCTCAAATGTTTTTCTTGTCAGTACGCAGTCTTTGATATGTATTTTTGACCGCTTACGTCCCATGGGACCTTCCTTGACCTTGACATGACCGGGGTCACATTTTCGATTTGACAAAGTTGATATGATTCGAACCGCAATGACGAGAGACATCACGATGGTACCAAAATAAGTGCTGACTATACTTTAGATAAAAAGTTATTAACGGAACAAACCATTTGCTCGAAAAAAAAGGTTTTTAACCATGTTGCTTAAACCTCTAGGTCCAAACCATGACCTGAGGGTCATTTCTTTGATACTTCGGTGAAGACAATTAAAAAACGCTTTACAGCGATTTTTCGGATTCCTCCTAGCTTGCTATAGTTCCGAAGTATAATGGCAAGGTTATCCTGAAAATATTCATGTATTTGACAAAATATTTTTGATGACGTCATTTGACCATTGAAGATAATGACCCAAAGGTCACCAAATTTGACAAAACATAGAGTTCATTGTCGACTTAGTCACACACCAAGTCCATGTCTAGCTCTTATGCAGTGGAGATCTGAAGGGGGGCGAATAAGCCCCCCCCCGACAGATTCGTATACTTTTCATCCCTCCAGGAATAGGGTTAATGGGCGCGCCGCCACTGTTGTATGATGAGCTCATCTATTCTCCACTACATCACTGTCCTGGCAATGCCTCGTCTGGAACCATTCAAGCCCCAGCCAACACATTGATTGTGGCCTGTGGCAGGCTGTCACAAGAGTCACTCGCCGGCGGATCAGACACGAGGAGTGGTAGCTTGTCACAAGAGCCACTCGACGGTGGATCAGACCACGGGATGGGTAGCTAGATCCACAAGAGCCACTCACGGTGGATCAGACACGAGGAGTGGTGAGCTTGTCACAGAGCCCTCGAGCGGTGGATCAGACACGAGGAGTGGTAGTTGTCACAAGAAGCACTCGCCGGCGGGATGTAGGACACAAGGAGTGGTAGCCTTGTCACAAGAGCCACTCGACGGTGGATAGACACGGGAGTGGTAGCTTGTCACCATAGAGCCACCGACGGTGGATCAGAACGACGGAGTGTAGCTTGTCACAAGAAAGCCACTCGACGGTGGATCAGACTACGAGGAGTGGTGACTTGTACAAGAGCCATCCGCCGGCGGATCAGACACGAGGAGTGGAGCTTGTCACGCAGGCCACCTGAACGGTGGATCAGACACCGAGGAAGTGGTAGCTTGTCACAAGAGTCACTCGCCGTGGCATCAGGACACGAGGGAGTGGATAGCTTGTTAACCACAGAGCCACTCGACGGTGAGATCAGACATGAGGTGGTACGCTTGTCACAAGGCAGGCCACCGACGGTGGATCAGACATGAGGAGTGGTAGCTTGTCACAAGAGCCACTCGACGGTGGATCAGACATGAGGAGTGTGTCGCTCGGTGACTTTCCCTCGGCTGCCACGCGCCGCTGCCGTGTTTCATTCAAGCCGCAGCCAGAGCGGCGTCAATACATACACAGAACCGAGAGAGATCTGCCACACATGACACATCCCTGGCGAGATCACAGAACCGAGAGAGATCTGCCACACATGGATCCACATCCTCGGCGAGATCACACGAACCGAGAGAGAATCTCCCACACATGACACATCCCCGGCGAGATCACAGACCGAGAGAGATCTGCCACACATGACACATCCCTGGCGAGATCACAGAACCGAGAGAGATCTGCCACACATGACACATCCCCGGCGAGATCACAGAACCGAGAGAGATCTGCCACACATAACACATCCCAGGCGATATCACAGAACCGAGAGAGATCTGCCACACATGACACATCCCTGGCGAGATCACAGAACCGAGAGAGATCTGCCAACACATGACACATCCCTGGCGAGATCACAGAACCGAGAGAGATCTGCCACACATGACACATCCCTGGCGAGATCACAAGCATACGGCAGAGAAGGCTGGCAAAATTAGCTGACGGCTAAGTGCAGAATCTGTCAACCTAGGCTGCCTTTGAAATATGTTGTATCTCCTGCTTGGGCCAGTAAATAAGATAAGACTCTGGGTAAGAAGAGCTGTAAAGTAACAATAGCCGTTTTCACGAGTGATTTATTTTTAGCCGTTAGTACCCGGTAGTTCCCGGTAATATTACGTGCGTTTTGGAAAATTGAGTCTAGGAACACAGCTTTTCCCGGATATTTTTGGTATCAAATGAAACGTTATTAATTTATGTACAATTATTTGCTCTTACAATGCGAAATTTCCCGTTAGTTTTCTTTGTATAATCGAATTCATGAAAACATATTACCGGGTAGTACCCGGTAAAAAGATTTCTACTACTGATATACTGATGGTTACAGGGACGGCCGCAACGGTCAAAGTTTGGTGACATGATGGTCTGTAGGGCAACAGTTTAACGGATATAGTTATGCGTCTACAAATGTGAAGGGGTTTACAGTTGAATGGGGTAACCAATAACCATCAACCGGTATTCCTTATGCACCGTCTTACTCTGCCCACGTCCTGTGTATGAACTGCGTTGATGTGTCATTTCCTGTCTCCTGCGCTATATCGTACCAATTTATACCTTATCCTCTGATCTCTAGACTGTACACTGCGTCGTCACATGCCGGGTACGGTACGTGGCTGGGGGTTGCACCTTGGTGCTGGCTACCGCGAACAAGGTGATTCACTGTGCTGGAAAGAACCAATTATTGTGATGATCCGTCCTCACATTTTCCAGGGACGATGATCAATTAGAGAAGTAAGATTACCGTGAGACTGCGTCGCGTTGTTAGATGCGTTACAGGCGCGGATCCAGGAGTTCGGTCAGGGGGGGCGACATGCAAAAAGTTGCGCCCTTCGGGCACGCGATGGACACGAGTCCAGAGACTATCATGGGGGCCCAAACCTCAAGCCCAGCCCAGCCGAAGCACATGAACACCAAGCCCAGACCTAGACCAGACCCATTCAAATTCATAATATTGAAACCCATGACCATTGGAGCCCATTCAGATAAGGCAGATAATTATTTTCACAAAATTTGCAACCATTACACTAGTATGTTGACTAAGACTTTCATACTATTAACGAGCAATAATATCAGACTCCTGTGTGTTGCTGTTGAATTGGACTTATCAAACACTTAACGGTCAACATTTTCAGATTGGATCCGACGACCGACTTAGCATCGGACATGATTAAAAAATACTTCCCTGTTACTCTCCACGATGTATTGTTGTCATATAATTGCAAAAGTAAGTGTCCCATGTCATTTAAAAACATGTTTACCTGGTTAAATATATTGTTGTCAAGTAAAAAATAACGCTTAGCGACATTACTCCAAAGTTGTCATACCCATGCCCGCCAAGTACCCATTAAAAGTAAAAAAATGTATACCCAACCCAGACAATCGGAATAATTGAGTAGGCAATGGGCACCCATGGGTGCACCCGATCCATGATAGGCCCTGGGCACGACCCGGCTCAGGAAGGGGGGCACCCTAGCTCCCCACTTGGATCCGCGCCTGCGTTAAATGCAGTGATAGACTCATGTGTGGAGCTTTTCAGAAACAGTGGTGGGGCAAAATACCGCATTGCCTGGTTGTTTTTAATGGTTTAAGTGAAATAAATTGTATTTTTAACGCCAGGAAACGTTCAAATATGACAAAAGCTGGTGAGGCAAAGCCAAAAGTTGATGGGACAGTGGCCCCACCAAGGGGGGTGTCACCTTCATAGCCGGAATGGGTCAGGCCTCTTAACTATTAAATCCAAACTCTGACGTCAAAGTGACGTCAGAGTTTGTGTTTCCTTTGTCTTCCCTATATACAGTAGCACTGGACACGACGTCATAAGAACGGAAAAGTATATTGCTAACCTTGACTGATTTCGCTTCGTGACTGTAGGTACCTATGTACCTAGTATATAAGGCCTTGGCCCCACCCTTTGAGTAGAAAACTCCACTTGTGGGTAGACTGCACCGCACTATTCATATCTTGCGGTACAGCCTACCCATTTTCTAGAGTGAACATATTCGCCAAGTTTAAGTCGGCCGGCCGGCATGTTTGACGTGAAGTAATATTGGCGGACAAAGCCGCCGCCGCGCCGACCGCTGTGGCGGCCTGCCAGTGATTTACGGTAAGGTTGAATTGACGGACATCATTCGGATGAATTCTTGGCAAAGGAGGCATCTTTTATAAATGAAGACTATCGCGTGGCGTAAAAATCGCACTCTTTCTCCCTGTGTAGTTTGTATTATCCAATACTGCCGTAGAGCGCGTCAAGCTAACAATAATCGTCATGATCCAAAGACAAGGCTGCAGTGTGGCTGCCAACGTCAGAGAGGGCCAGATCAGCGCGCGGTGCCTGACGTGGTTTTCGAATCAGTCATCACCATGCTATATATTTTAACATGTTTTTGTCTTGTAGCTCTTGTGTTCAAGCCTAGGCTATTTTATATTTTGACTTCGTCCATCATTGGGGTATCCCGTCGACGATTTGTGCAAATAAACAAACAAACAAGTATGACATTTCTTGAAAATAAAGACTAGTATGTGTCGTGATAAATGAGAGAGCAGCCAATCTTTTGAGCATAAATTCGAAGCATTGCGTGTGCCACGAGCAAGGACGCAGGAACCGGGAAGGGGAAAGTGGGAGGGCAGCCACCCACCCAATATTTCCCAATTTAACATTACGCCTATGGGCGTTGCATGGAATAATCGACTTCAGAATGCCTCCGCTCCCCCCCCCCCCAACTTTCGGAAGGTTGCAGCGCCCTTGGCAACGAATGTGTAAAAATCGTGCCTTAATGAAAATGAGCCAGTGCTAATGCATTGTGTCCCGTGTGGACTAACGAAATAATGAATTTGCTTTGATATTCATAATTTACTTATTGGCTTATAGTGCAAAAAATCAGATGAAGAAAGTGATACACATAAGCCTGTGATGAAGGCCGGCACTCAGCGCTACCTGGTCTCAAATTACCGGGAACCTGGAACCGTGTGCTGTAGGTACACTCTACAGCAGTGGACTAGTTGCAGGTTGTTGGGTGAATATTTTGAAAATATTATGAAAAATGTGCTGGTAACCGTGATGCATGTCAATTTGCATACAATTACAAATACATATTTTGCGAGATATGTGCATGCAAGTTTCGACAATTGATAAATAACTCGTAGGCGTGACGTCATTTAACAATGGTTTGCGCTTCAGCTGCTGTGCGCCCGGTGTGCGGGTTAGATTAAGTCTCTTTTTACTTGAAGTGCGATGTTTCACACATTTCCGGAACATGTATGCTGTTTTTTTGGCTGGTTGTTGAGAGGAGAGACTACTAGAAACAGGCATATTGAAAAGGATCCGGTGACTGTGATTAAGTAGCATTTGAATGACTGGTAAGTGCTGGCGGAACCAGTAGGGGAGAACGGGGCACGTTCTGTCACGGGGCACATTATGTCAGCGGGGTTTTCTCGTGCACTATCCACCACAGGTATATTGTTGTTTCGTAAAATATGTTCCTTTGTGCTTGCGACGGCCCGGTACGATCAAAACAACAACATGCCTGCGGCCAGATTGGTCCAAATTGGAAAAGTTTGTTTTTTCAACAGAAATCCAAACTTTTTGTAAGTGAACACAATTTTGGTTAGTGGCCATTCAGAAAATTGTATAGTGTCTTTGAATGCTGTCATGGGGCGACACGAATGTCCAGAATATTGTGCTGAGCGTTATTCTGTCCAGTTCTCCCAAGTTTTCAGTAAAAAACGAAAAAGTGTGACCTATGTCGAGTGGGACAGGTTCTGTCACCCAATCTGTAGCAGTTTCTGTCACTAAATATGCTCATGGTTCCTAGTCGTATCGCTTATAAACGACCATACAAATGATTGCCAGTTAATTGCAGATATGATACGCCACTATAATCGTAAAACGAATCGGGTGGTGCGATGCAGCTCACATTATTCGTGCCTTAAGGCCATTTCTAAGGAATTTTCACTTGGTGTGATTCTACTGGCGGATTTAGGCTTCAAGTTTGGAGGGAAAAGGTTTTTAGCTACGTTTCCGTTAGGCGAAAAATTGTTGACCCGGGGGGGGGGGGTGGTCGTCGGGTCGTCAGCCCACGCCAAAGAGTTGTTTAACAGAGGAGAGGGGGCTCGTCGGGGCTCATTGAAAAAAAAAAATATACCACTGGGCCCGTGGAGCAGTTCAACGCGTTTTTCTTACCGCTGACTGCGGTGATCATTTGCGTCCACAGGGGGGGGGAGGATTTCGGTAAATCCCCCACCCCAGTTAACATGTTAAATATGCCCCAATTCGTGCATAGATAACCAAAGACAAACGCAAAAATGCCAGTTTTGGATCGTATATGGCAGTCATTTTCTACACTATTGATGAGGGCGATGAATGAAACCCTCTCTCCAACTGCAGGGACGCCACAGATGACCGTTCGGGATAACAAGGGAAGGCCCAAATCATTGAACGAATGTGCCCCCTTAGGTGACAGAACGTTGGCCCCGTTTATTGTGGGCATGTTCGTCAGATGAGTCATCGCCACCATTTTATCGACACTGGTGTCGAAACAAAACTGTGTAACCACTTTTCAACTCCTAAAAAACGATTAAAGCTATTGATGTACGTAACAGTATTGGAAAGTATCAATCACTAACTCTTAAAAGTGTGTCCGTCAGGGCAAATTAACACAAAAGTGACAGAACGTGCCCCGGTCTCCCCTACTGATGAAATGGTTGTTTTGGACGTTGGAGGGGGTATATTCCCAACAATTTTGTCAGAATTAAAGAAAAAAATGCTTCCCAGTGCATTTTATACATTTAAACATGAACTATCCACAGCAAAAGTCAAAAGGGTAACTGTGTGGGCGGTTCCGCCTCTCCTCTTGCTGTCGTAAGTCTATCTGTGGGTTCAAGGCTACCATCAGCTAACTTGTTTTGGAGGTATATGACAGCATTTGCGACGTAATATTTTTATGTTCACTGACAATCAAATAAGGTGCTCTTAAATTACGCATTATTTGTAATTTGTTAGATGTTAGATGAGTACTTCGACATAATATAATGTTGAAATATGTTGGATGAGTAATAATTGTATAGGAACGATTGCTGAACCCATAACATCGCGCAGCCTTTTTATCGGTAAATGCAAGTTTGATGGCGTTGCTGACGCTGCCTTTTTCCGTGTTTTCCCTTAGTCTTAGTTAAAATATTGGGGCATTCTGAAACAAGACAACACTTGAAATACTCCTTTTTAATTTCGATTGTCACCACCCCGTGCCTCTTCACCTATGCGAATTTGCATAGTGAAAGAATTGCGTGCGCAAAACTATTGCTAATTGAAGTCACGACCAATCAGACGGCATAATTGTTATGTGACATAATTAAACATATTAATTTTAAATAATGATGATTTCGAGGATTTTTAGGCAAATACTATGTTAAAACATAATTGTATTCATTTTCTATTGAATTAATTTATAGAAATAGGGGTTAGATAACCTGCAACTAGTCCATTCAAGGTAAAAGTGAGCGCTGCGCCTGCCTCTAACATAACCCGCGCCGGGCCGGAGGGGGGGGGATGTTTAGAAACCACCTCAGGTTTTTCCTGGATATCGGGAAAACGGCAGCGCGTAACGCCGCCAAATTTTTAGTACCTGCTTATTCATCCTTTATACAACTTTTGATATTTTTGACTATAGGTCATGTCAGGTCAGGTCACCAGGCTCATGTGGACCCCACCTCCAAAAAAGGTTTGCAGTTCCACCAAAACCACAGTTTTGCGGATCGGTTTCGTTACTTACAGTAATTTCATGAGAGTATAAACACATTAAAGTCTTATATTCATACTTTTATATATCGGTGACCCAAAGTTCCTGACCTTCCCTTTATAAGTGAGGCGGGGAAAATAAACAAATTGCTTTTCCTATTCTGAAAATATGGACTTGGATCAGGGCTTGATTTCTTTCAGAATCATGTTATTTAGACTCCATTCTGGATGACCTAGGTGCGATTGTTTCTCAGAGATCTCTACAAGGTCATCTGAGGTCATCTGAAGTCATCAGGCATTATTTGCCAATAACTTTTGATTGAATAAAGATAGAGACTAGCGGACGACACCACTGTATTTGTATCGTCTGGCTGCGTCGCCCCATGTGCAACATGACCTATCTGGTTCACCAAATGACCTTGACGTGAGGTCAAACTTTGAAGTTGATCTTACGAGGTCATCATGTATATGTTTCGTAACGTTTTGATGTTACGTGTTAAAATAAATTATATATCGTTTTTAGATAAAATGCTATTCAGGAAAACATGTTTT